>OY390717.1:57649985-57878681 GCA_959613365.1 Balanococcus diminutus
TTTGAAAAATTGAAAAAAGATTTAATTCTAAAAATTTGTAAAAAAATCTTACTATAAAATTGTAAAAAAATTCATTCTCAAGAACTGAAAAAAAAATCTTTCTAAAATATTGAAAAAATTCATTCTGAAAAATTGTAAAAAATTTTCATTCTAAAAAATTTAAAAAAAAAAATCATCCTAAAAAATTGAAGAAAATATCATTCTGGAAAATTGTAAAAAAATACTCATTCTAAAAAATTGAAGAAAAAAATTGTTCTATAAAAATAGTGGAAAATATCCATTCTAAAAGATTTGAGAAGAAAATCGTTCAAAAAAAATTGTAAGAAATTTTCATTCTAAAAAATTGAAAAAAAAAATCATTCTGAAAAATTGTAAAAAAATTTCATTCTAAAAAATGTTGTAAAATTTTCATTTTAAAAAATTAAAAAAAAACTCATTCTGAAAAATTGAAGAAAAAAATTGTTCTATTAAAAAATGTGAAAAATTTTCATTCTAAAAAATTTAAGAAGAAAAATGTTCTAAAAAAATTGTAAAAAATTTTCATTCTAAAAAATTGTAAAATATTTTCATTCTAATAAAATTTTAAAAAATTTTATTCTAAAAAATTGAAGAAAAACCCGTTCTAAATGATGTTAAAAAAAATTTTATTTGAAAAAATTGAAAAAAATTTCATTCTGAAAAATTGTAATAAATACTTACTCATTCTAAAAAATTGAAGAAAAAATTGTTCTATAAAAATGGTGAAAAACTTTCATTCCAAAAGAAGAAAATCGTTCTAAAAAATATTGTAAAAAATTTTCATTCTAAAAAATTTGAAAAGGGTCCCAGATCTCAAAAAATTATAATTTTTTTATTTTTAGTGAAATTTTTTACACATTAAAATTTCTCACGTGGTGCTCCGCACCATGTGAGAAATCTCGTGTGGTGCTCGAGCACTAGGGCAACTGTGCCAACGCCGCGCCGGCCATGTAAATGCATTAATTTGAAATGAATTTTTGTGGGTTTTGCTTCGAAATAATTAGATATTTCGGCTCAAGTTGGAATTTCTATCGCTTTCGTTACTGTTGTCAAATTTTGTGCTAGACTCGATCGCATTAGTACATTTATTTTGTGGAGATATTAGGTACATACCTATTCTTTGTTCTGTTTTCTTCAATTTATTAATGTCGTTTTATTCGTTTTTAACAGATGCTGTTTGAAATACCTACCGTAATAAAATCCGAGCAAATGATGAATGGAGTAAACAATAAAATTGTTCAACACGAGCACTCGAAGCTGACAATTCTGCCAGTCAACGCGTTCAAGATTCAGTTTTTCCTGTTGTTTGGTTTGAGTTTGAATTAAGGTAACAATTGTAATCGATAAGGATATCTAGAAAAATGGCAGAGATTTAGAAGTCGATTGCGTATAACGCAAGATCCATCCTATAATGAAATCTACTTTACCGAATGAATTTAACGAACGAATATGCGGAATGAAAGATTTATATTAGGCGTATTTTTTCGCAACCATGTTTACGTATTCCATCTCCGGAGCATTGATTATTGGATAGTAGTTACCTACTTGAACTGTGGATGCTTCATTTGTGCCATATTAGTTTTTCAGTCAATTACCATGCACATATATTTACGTTGACCAAAATGATAACAAATTAGTTTGTTTACCTCGATGGTAATTTAATGGATTTATTTTTCGAGCCCAAGACTTTGATTTATATTCATTTCTGTGTTATTTCTGCGCGATGTTTGCTGTATATGATTTTAAATTGTACCTGCCTATGTTGCCCTGATCCTGACCATGCATATTTGAGTGGTAATCAAACGAGCCTGTTTTTGAAGCGATCTTTTATATAGGTACCTACGTTTCAACATCGAAATTACTTCAATTGAAAATTTTATCGTAGAATTTTCTCCATTTCTAGACTGCGTTGTTGAATTGCATGTGGCGCAATTCGTACGTACATTGTATTTTTCAGATCGAATATTATTTTTTTAGCGTGTCCAGAATTTTGAAAACTCTTTGACGAGTGTTATGACATGATTTATGAATTTATTTTATTACGATAATATAAGTATTATATTTTTAGATTTGAGTCCCCCCCCCCTCCCCTCTCAACCCTATTTTTCACTGCGAATATTTTTCAATTTTTTATAAATAAGGAACTCGGAGTTGAAAATCATCGTACGAATTTTTCTTCGCGTATTTTAAATTGATTTTCGATTTCGATTCGGTATTGTTTGCGTTTCATCGTGTTCGTTATCTTCGATTCGATATTTTTTGTGGATAGGTGCCTGAATGGGAATCGTTGACCGTTGGTGGGGCAAGGTGGTAATTTTTTTTAATTCTTTGGTGCGGGCGTCCGCGCTTGGTTTTATTCCGGGGTCGTGTTGGTGAGCTCGATTATCAATATCGGTGCCGTCCACCGTTGATAGTTGAAGTCATTTCACGATAACTCTTCTTCGGCAGACGAGGGCTGATGAGGAGATCCTGTAATGAAATCGGGCTCAAAATTGATTCGTTTTTCGCGTAGGATTCTCAATTCGGTGTAGGTGTCCGATGTTTTGGTTTTCCGGGGTTGTGCACACTGTGCTCGATTACCAACGGTGCCGTACCACCTTGGTTGGTAATCGTATGGGCCAGTTGGCAGCTTTATTCTTCTTCGGCTGTACGAGGGCTGATGGAAGAATTCTGGGACCAAACGTTCGGACGGTCTCGCGTTCGAGGATCTTCAGAGGTGTTGTTTTTGACGGGTGGTGTGGACAATCGCGAGCTCACGCCATGTCTGCGAAACGCATCTCCGACTAGGATTAGCCATCGATGTCGGTATCTGTGTCTGGAGACCTCACGACATCGAGAAAGGCCTGTAGTTTCTTACGACACTGACACGGTCTTCCCCGGGACATCGTTTGGCTGGCGACCTGGAACCGGAGGACAGTCAGGATTAATATCAAACCGAAGGTATTTAGGATTGTCTCTTAGCATGCTTTCAATGGATTATGTGAACTATCGCGAGTTCACGCAATGTCTGCGGAAGCCACGCCTGTTAGGTTATCCATCGATCTCGCACGGCATCGAAACAGCCATCGATGTCGTGGGACATCGAGAAAGACCCGGAGTATTCTACGGCACTGGCGCGAACTTCCCCGGGAATGCGTCGGCCGGCCGGCGACCTGGATCAGGAGGACATTCCAGAGCCGTATTAAACGAAGGGTATGGAGGGTGCGAATGATTCGCATACGCCCGAGTAGAACGTAGCGTTGTTTGGATCGCGGATCAAAACTGTACGAGTTGGGTATCAAAATTTCTCTTTATGCGAAGTATCAGTCCCGGACCATAGGAGTAGGTGATTATCCGGGGCTGGCCAGGACAACGGGATTTGCGTCTTGGGTACTGCGAGCTCGGAGGGCCCTACGGCACCCTGCACCACCATCATTCGATGGGGAACTGGTACATTGCCTAAGAGGGGTCCTGAGATGACCGCGGTAACGGCTTCGCAAATGGGAACGGTTTCCTAGTGTTATCGTTTCTGTAGGCAACGAGCTCCATCAAAGAGGTTGGAGGCTGGTCGGCTGTTTTGGCTCGACCGATTTCGGTCTATATTATTCTTCGGGCTGCGTACCACCAGTACAATGTCTGAAGAATAATCTAAATTTAAAACGGTCGCCGAATTCGGCGACCGTAAGTTCCTTTGCCTCGACAATGGATGACTCATTTGGTTGTGCCCGCGATGTTCGCGCCTTGTCTACTGGTTACGGTCTAGCGAACATCGCCCGTGGTGAGTGATCTCCCTGGGTCAAGGTACTGCCTCGCTCGTTGAGGCAGTTGAAGCGTGTGTGAAGTGAGAATGTTGATCCGGATTGTTTCGCAATGCTACGTTGTACTCGGAGAGTATGGGTTTTGTTTTCTTCTTTTAGTGGGTATTGTTTCAAAATTGAATTAGTTTGGAATCGAGTTATTATTTAATAATCATTTTTTTTTTAAATTTTTGCGAAATTATTGAAAAAATAGGTAATCAGCACCTTTTGGCCTCAGGATAATAATTTTTTTGCGGAGATTTAATTTATTCGTCGTCGTTACTTCTTTGATTGGGTATTTTTTCAATAAAAATTTGTTTTTGATTTGATTTTTTCTCCAAATTTAATAGTTTGTGGGGGTGTCTCTCTGGCTCTGGGTGAAGATGAAAATTGTAATTATTCCGTTTCCTTTCGACATTGTCAGTTTTAATAATATGTCAAATCAAGCCCCCACCCCCTCTTGGCATAGCATCCCTCTCAATCGTGTATTATTGTCAGCTCTTTTTTCAGTATTATTCTATTTTTCTCATGTTCGCGAATTATGTCGTTATTTATTCATGTTGTTATCATTGTTCTATTTTTAAGTAAATATTTTATTGCAAATTATTGTGATAACCGATCACGGTTTTTCACTGCTTTGCGGCGGGCAGTGTTTTTTAACCCAGATCGGTTAATTTAGATTTAATATTGTAATTCATTCTCGTCTTAAAACGCCGCACAGTTTAAATAAAACAGAAATTCGTTTGGTTTTTCATTTTTCATCAACTTTTCAGGTTTGATTGCATTATTAATGATTGCACAATAATGTTATTCTGGGAAGATGAAGAAGAAACACGAAAAGTTGAAATAATGTCTCAAAGTTGAGTTCGGAAAATAACAATAAAAATTATTCAATATTACGAAGGGAAGTGCAATTTCATCAATATGGCCAGAAATGTTTCAAGTAAATTGTAGTTTTGGTCAAAACTAGTCAATTTTTTCGGTTTAGGTATTTATTGATGAATAGGGAAAACATATCTAAGCTCTGGACTTCTTACTAATCACATATTTTCAATGAAAAAATGGCTTATATCGTTAGATACATTCCAGAGGCAAAGTGTGCCCATAAAACGAGGTGAGTAAATTCATAAAACTGTTGATATCGCTTGGAAATTGAAACTAAAAATGAAGACTGAGAAATATTGGCCAACTCGAAAATCATTTTTATTGAAATTTGCAAGAACAGGAGCTCATTATTTTTTTAAATAAATCGAAAAACGATGAGAAAATATGAAATCGACAACGAAGGTATCATTGCCCCTTGAAATGATCAAAAAACATGGGAAAATGCTTGTGAAATTATTCCTGCAAAACACGCAGTAAGGCAGCCGCAATAACACACTGCCAATTCGCCATTATATCGTTGATATCTCCGCAAATTTTGATGCGATTTTGAAACGGATTGCGAATTTGCAATCGTCGATTTCGACTCTATCAGACTAGACCCCTAGATGCCCAATTTTCGATAATTTTTTTTTCAAATTTTGAAAAAAATTCAAACCCAAAAGGTTGAAATTCAAAAATTTGCCAGGTTCTTGTTTATGGTTCGATTGAGCTGAAATTTGATTTGTATGCTCATTTCAGATCGTGGATTTCGAAAATGTCTGTATAAACGTTGCGTACTAAAGAACTTTCAAATTAAAATTTTTATTTTTCGAAGTTGGCAACAATGCGTCTGGATGTTCTCAAATTTCTATTCTGCGTTCTCATATTGATGGGAAATACACTTTGAATCTACATTTTATGCGCATTTCAAAGGAAATACGTCAAATTTGAAATTGCATGTCAAATGGGTTGCATAAGCAGTACATTTGAAGGAGCAAACTTTCACAAATTAATATGGAAATGCGACTCTTTAAAACATCGATTTTTGAATTTTTGAATTATTTCTTCGGTTTATTACTAATTCGAGGTCGCTGATCACGATTATGGTGTTGGTTTTAAGTTCGCGTACCTGCTTGCCCACCAAATGTGGATTTTCGTAAAAAAATTGCGGGTTTCAAGAGGAAGGAGGGATGCGTGAAGAAAATTAATATCATATTCGTGATCAGCGACCTTCAATTAGTCAATAACGAATCTAATCTCGATTTTTTTGAAAATTGCTGAATTTTCAAAGTGCTCGTATTCGCGAACTAAGCTTCGTAGAGCAAAACTGATAGCAGAATCGGAATCAGCGGGGTCGACTTAGTCGAAAAGCACTCTGATCTCGATTTTTTTGGATGTCAAAAAAATCGAAAAAATCAACGATGGTTAACCTTCCTTTTTTTTTGGAAAAAAAACTTTTTGTCTCAGATCGACGTGTGAGGTGTCTAGGAGGGGGTAATCGGACCAGGCGAATCGACCCCAGCGATCAGTTTCCCGATCGGAGGCGAATTCGCGGAAATATGAACCATTTTTCGTAACTCAGAAACTATGCATCGGATTTGAAAACCGATGGCATTTTCGGGTTCAGCGATCTCTAATTAGCCCATATACTAACTGTTAACTCGATCCGGCCATAAATAACATTAAAAAAAATTCCTAAAAATTAAAGTAAAGAATTGGGTAAGTTTGTAATTTTTTGCAAAATTTGAAAAAAATTGTCGAAAATGGGCGTACGAAGGGTCGATTCCGATAGAGTCGAACCCGACGATTGCAAATCTGCAATCAGATTCAAAGTTAATTATTATTATTAAGCGGACGTGTAGCGCTATCTGTAGTTGCACACATAAACTAAAAATGCGATGAAATGAAGAAATACGATTTCGAAAAATGAACCCACAAGTAGCGCCATCTATCAGAAGCAATACTAAACTTTGTTCGGTTTTTAAAAAATCAGGTTCACAAAAAAAAAGTCCGATTTCCATATATGCGCGTGGCGCTATCTCTCGGAACATTAGTGAACTAATGTCTAAAAGTGGCCAAAAAGGCCTCAAATTTGAAATACTATTTTTCCGTAATTACCACGTAATTACGGTAATTTTTCCGGTAAAAATACAAGTTTGATCCACTTCCGACAATTCAAAAACCAGCAATCTAGAGGCCTTTTTGAATTGTCGGAAGTGGATCAAACTTGTATTTTTACCGGAAAAATTACCGTAATTACGTGGTAATTACGGAAAAATAGTATTTCAAATTTGAGGCCTTTTTGGCCACTTTTAGACATTAGTTCACTAATGTTCCGAGAGATAGCGCCACGCGCATATATGGAAATCGGACTTTTTTTTTGTGAACCTGATTTTTTAAAAACCGAACAAAGTTTAGTATTGCTTCTGATAGATGGCGCTACTTGTGGGTTCATTTTTCGAAATCGTATTTCTTCATTTCATCGCATTTTTAGTTTATGTGTGCAACTACAGATAGCGCTACACGTCCGCTTAATAATAATAATTAACTTTGAATCTGATTGCAGATTTGCAATCGTCGGGTTCGACTCTATCGGAATCGACCCTTCGTACGCCCATTTTCGACAATTTTTTTCAAATTTTGCAAAAAATTACAAACTTACCCAATTCTTTACTTTAATTTTTAGGAATTTTTTTTAATGTTATTTATGGCCGGATCGAGTTAACAGTTAGTATATGGGCTAATTAGAGATCGCTGAACCCGAAAATGCCATCGGTTTTCAAATCCGATGCATAGTTTCTGAGTTACGAAAAATGGTTCATATTTCCGCGAATTCGCCTCCGATCGGGAAACTGATCGCTGGGGTCGATTCGCCTGGTCCGATTACCCCCTCCTAGACACCTCACACGTCGATCTGAGACAAAAAGTTTTTTTTCCAAAAAAAAAGGAAGGTTAACCATCGTTGATTTTTTCGATTTTTTTGACATCCAAAAAAATCGAGATCAGAGTGCTTTTCGACTAAGTCGACCCCGCTGATTCCGATTCTGCTATCAGTTTTGCTCTACGAAGCTTAGTTCGCGAATACGAGCACTTTGAAAATTCAGCAATTTTCAAAAAAATCGAGATTAGATTCGTTATTGACTAATTGAAGGTCGCTGATCACGAATATGATATTAATTTTCTTCACGCATCCCTCCTTCCTCTTGAAACCCGCAATTTTTTTACGAAAATCCACATTTGGTGGGCAAGCAGGTACGCGAACTTAAAACCAACACCATAATCGTGATCAGCGACCTCGAATTAGTAATAAACCGAAGAAATAATTCAAAAATTCAAAAATCGATGTTTTAAAGAGTCGCATTTCCATATTAATTTGTGAAAGTTTGCTCCTTCAAATGTACTGCTTATGCAACCCATTTGACATGCAATTTCAAATTTGACGTATTTCCTTTGAAATGCGCATAAAATGTAGATTCAAAGTGTATTTCCCATCAATATGAGAACGCAGAATAGAAATTTGAGAACATCCAGACGCATTGTTGCCAACTTCGAAAAATAAAAATTTTAATTTGAAAGTTCTTTAGTACGCAACGTTTATACAGACATTTTCGAAATCCACGATCTGAAATGAGCATACAAATCAAATTTCAGCTCAATCGAACCATAAACAAGAACCTGGCAAATTTTTGAATTTCAACCTTTTGGGTTTGAATTTTTTTCAAAATTTGAAAAAAAAATTATCGAAAATTGGGCATCTAGGGGTCTAGTCTGATAGAGTCGAAATCGACGATTGCAAATTCGCAATCCGTTTCAAAATCGCATCAAAATTTGCGGAGATATCAACGATATAATGGCGAATTGGCAGTGTGTTATTGCGGCTGCCTTACTGCGTGTTTTGCAGGAATAATTTCACAAGCATTTTCCCATGTTTTTTGATCATTTCAAGGGGCAATGATACCTTCGTTGTCGATTTCATATTTTCTCATCGTTTTTCGATTTATTTAAAAAAATAATGAGCTCCTGTTCTTGCAAATTTCAATAAAAATGATTTTCGAGTTGGCCAATATTTCTCAGTCTTCATTTTTAGTTTCAATTTCCAAGCGATATCAACAGTTTTATGAATTTACTCACCTCGTTTTATGGGCACACTTTGCCTCTGGAATGTATCTAACGATATAAGCCATTTTTTCATTGAAAATATGTGATTAGTAAGAAGTCCAGAGCTTAGATATGTTTTCCCTATTCATCAATAAATACCTAAACCGAAAAAATTGACTAGTTTTGACCAAAACTACAATTTACTTGAAACATTTCTGGCCATATTGATGAAATTGCACTTCCCTTCGTAATATTGAATAATTTTTATTGTTATTTTCCGAACTCAACTTTGAGACATTATTTCAACTTTTCGTGTTTCTTCTTCATCTTCCCAGAATAACATTATTGTGCAATCATTAATAATGCAATCAAACCTGAAAAGTTGATGAAAAATGAAAAACCAAACGAATTTCTGTTTTATTTAAACTGTGCGGCGTTTTAAGACGAGAATGAATTACAATATTAAATCTAAATTAACCGATCTGGGTTAAAAAACACTGCCCGCCGCAAAGCAGTGAAAAACCGTGATCGGTTATCACAATAATTTGCAATAAAATATTTACTTAAAAATAGAACAATGATAACAACATGAATAAATAACGACATAATTCGCGAACATGAGAAAAATAGAATAATACTGAAAAAAGAGCTGACAATAATACACGATTGAGAGGGATGCTATGCCAAGAGGGGGTGGGGGCTTGATTTGACATATTATTAAAACTGACAATGTCGAAAGGAAACGGAATAATTACAATTTTCATCTTCACCCAGAGCCAGAGAGACACCCCCACAAACTATTAAATTTGGAGAAAAAATCAAATCAAAAACAAATTTTTATTGAAAAAATACCCAATCAAAGAAGTAACGACGACGAATAAATTAAATCTCCGCAAAAAAATTATTATCCTGAGGCCAAAAGGTGCTGATTACCTATTTTTTCAATAATTTCGCAAAAATTTAAAAAAAAAATGATTATTAAATAATAACTCGATTCCAAACTAATTCAATTTTGAAACAATACCCACTAAAAGAAGAAAACAAAACCCATACTCTCCGAGTACAACGTAGCATTGCGAAACAATCCGGATCAACATTCTCACTTCACACACGCTTCAACTGCCTCAACGAGCGAGGCAGTACCTTGACCCAGGGAGATCACTCACCACGGGCGATGTTCGCTAGACCGTAACCAGTAGACAAGGCGCGAACATCGCGGGCACAACCAAATGAGTCATCCATTGTCGAGGCAAAGGAACTTACGGTCGCCGAATTCGGCGACCGTTTTAAATTTAGATTATTCTTCAGACATTGTACTGGTGGTACGCAGCCCGAAGAATAATATAGACCGAAATCGGTCGAGCCAAAACAGCCGACCAGCCTCCAACCTCTTTGATGGAGCTCGTTGCCTACAGAAACGATAACACTAGGAAACCGTTCCCATTTGCGAAGCCGTTACCGCGGTCATCTCAGGACCCCTCTTAGGCAATGTACCAGTTCCCCATCGAATGATGGTGGTGCAGGGTGCCGTAGGGCCCTCCGAGCTCGCAGTACCCAAGACGCAAATCCCGTTGTCCTGGCCAGCCCCGGATAATCACCTACTCCTATGGTCCGGGACTGATACTTCGCATAAAGAGAAATTTTGATACCCAACTCGTACAGTTTTGATCCGCGATCCAAACAACGCTACGTTCTACTCGGGCGTATGCGAATCATTCGCACCCTCCATACCCTTCGTTTAATACGGCTCTGGAATGTCCTCCTGATCCAGGTCGCCGGCCGGCCGACGCATTCCCGGGGAAGTTCGCGCCAGTGCCGTAGAATACTCCGGGTCTTTCTCGATGTCCCACGACATCGATGGCTGTTTCGATGCCGTGCGAGATCGATGGATAACCTAACAGGCGTGGCTTCCGCAGACATTGCGTGAACTCGCGATAGTTCACATAATCCATTGAAAGCATGCTAAGAGACAATCCTAAATACCTTCGGTTTGATATTAATCCTGACTGTCCTCCGGTTCCAGGTCGCCAGCCAAACGATGTCCCGGGGAAGACCGTGTCAGTGTCGTAAGAAACTACAGGCCTTTCTCGATGTCGTGAGGTCTCCAGACACAGATACCGACATCGATGGCTAATCCTAGTCGGAGATGCGTTTCGCAGACATGGCGTGAGCTCGCGATTGTCCACACCACCCGTCAAAAACAACACCTCTGAAGATCCTCGAACGCGAGACCGTCCGAACGTTTGGTCCCAGAATTCTTCCATCAGCCCTCGTACAGCCGAAGAAGAATAAAGCTGCCAACTGGCCCATACGATTACCAACCAAGGTGGTACGGCACCGTTGGTAATCGAGCACAGTGTGCACAACCCCGGAAAACCAAAACATCGGACACCTACACCGAATTGAGAATCCTACGCGAAAAACGAATCAATTTTGAGCCCGATTTCATTACAGGATCTCCTCATCAGCCCTCGTCTGCCGAAGAAGAGTTATCGTGAAATGACTTCAACTATCAACGGTGGACGGCACCGATATTGATAATCGAGCTCACCAACACGACCCCGGAATAAAACCAAGCGCGGACGCCCGCACCAAAGAATTAAAAAAAATTACCACCTTGCCCCACCAACGGTCAACGATTCCCATTCAGGCACCTATCCACAAAAAATATCGAATCGAAGATAACGAACACGATGAAACGCAAACAATACCGAATCGAAATCGAAAATCAATTTAAAATACGCGAAGAAAAATTCGTACGATGATTTTCAACTCCGAGTTCCTTATTTATAAAAAATTGAAAAATATTCGCAGTGAAAAATAGGGTTGAGAGGGGAGGGGGGGGGGACTCAAATCTAAAAATATAATACTTATATTATCGTAATAAAATAAATTCATAAATCATGTCATAACACTCGTCAAAGAGTTTTCAAAATTCTGGACACGCTAAAAAAATAATATTCGATCTGAAAAATACAATGTACGTACGAATTGCGCCACATGCAATTCAACAACGCAGTCTAGAAATGGAGAAAATTCTACGATAAAATTTTCAATTGAAGTAATTTCGATGTTGAAACGTAGGTACCTATATAAAAGATCGCTTCAAAAACAGGCTCGTTTGATTACCACTCAAATATGCATGGTCAGGATCAGGGCAACATAGGCAGGTACAATTTAAAATCATATACAGCAAACATCGCGCAGAAATAACACAGAAATGAATATAAATCAAAGTCTTGGGCTCGAAAAATAAATCCATTAAATTACCATCGAGGTAAACAAACTAATTTGTTATCATTTTGGTCAACGTAAATATATGTGCATGGTAATTGACTGAAAAACTAATATGGCACAAATGAAGCATCCACAGTTCAAGTAGGTAACTACTATCCAATAATCAATGCTCCGGAGATGGAATACGTAAACATGGTTGCGAAAAAATACGCCTAATATAAATCTTTCATTCCGCATATTCGTTCGTTAAATTCATTCGGTAAAGTAGATTTCATTATAGGATGGATCTTGCGTTATACGCAATCGACTTCTAAATCTCTGCCATTTTTCTAGATATCCTTATCGATTACAATTGTTACCTTAATTCAAACTCAAACCAAACAACAGGAAAAACTGAATCTTGAACGCGTTGACTGGCAGAATTGTCAGCTTCGAGTGCTCGTGTTGAACAATTTTATTGTTTACTCCATTCATCATTTGCTCGGATTTTATTACGGTAGGTATTTCAAACAGCATCTGTTAAAAACGAATAAAACGACATTAATAAATTGAAGAAAACAGAACAAAGAATAGGTATGTACCTAATATCTCCACAAAATAAATGTACTAATGCGATCGAGTCTAGCACAAAATTTGACAACAGTAACGAAAGCGATAGAAATTCCAACTTGAGCCGAAATATCTAATTATTTCGAAGCAAAACCCACAAAAATTCATTTCAAATTAATGCATTTACATGGCCGGCGCGGCGTTGGCACAGTTGCCCTAGTGCTCGAGCACCACACGAGATTTCTCACATGGTGCGGAGCACCACGTGAGAAATTTTAATGTGTAAAAAATTTCACTAAAAATAAAAAAATTATAATTTTTTGAGATCTGGGACCCTTTTCAAATTTTTTAGAATGAAAATTTTTTACAATATTTTTTAGAACGATTTTCTTCTTTTGGAATGAAAGTTTTTCACCATTTTTATAGAACAATTTTTTCTTCAATTTTTTAGAATGAGTAAGTATTTATTACAATTTTTCAGAATGAAATTTTTTTCAATTTTTTCAAATAAAATTTTTTTTAACATCATTTAGAACGGGTTTTTCTTCAATTTTTTAGAATAAAATTTTTTAAAATTTTATTAGAATGAAAATATTTTACAATTTTTTAGAATGAAAATTTTTTACAATTTTTTTAGAACATTTTTCTTCTTAAATTTTTTAGAATGAAAATTTTTCACATTTTTTAATAGAACAATTTTTTTCTTCAATTTTTCAGAATGAGTTTTTTTTTAATTTTTTAAAATGAAAATTTTACAACATTTTTTAGAATGAAATTTTTTTACAATTTTTCAGAATGATTTTTTTTTTCAATTTTTTAGAATGAAAATTTCTTACAATTTTTTTTGAACGATTTTCTTCTCAAATCTTTTAGAATGGATATTTTCCACTATTTTTATAGAACAATTTTTTTCTTCAATTTTTTAGAATGAGTATTTTTTTACAATTTTCCAGAATGATATTTTCTTCAATTTTTTAGGATGATTTTTTTTTTTAAATTTTTTAGAATGAAAATTTTTTACAATTTTTCAGAATGAATTTTTTCAATATTTTAGAAAGATTTTTTTTTCAGTTCTTGAGAATGAATTTTTTTACAATTTTATAGTAAGATTTTTTTACAAATTTTTAGAATTAAATCTTTTTTCAATTTTTCAAAATAGAAATGCTTACAATTTTAAAGAATGAAATACGATTTTCCAATAATTTTTCAGGATGAAAAAAAGTTCTAATTTTTTAGAACAATATTTTTCAAGTTCCTATTTTTTTTTATAAATGAATAATTTCTCATTTAAAAAAGATAATTTTCCACATTTCTTAAACAATTGGGTATTATTTTTTTGAAATAAAAAAAATGATTTCTCAAAAAATTTAAAAAATTAAGATATTCTTTTATTTTAATAGAATAGTGGAAATTTTCTCACAAATTTGGAAAACAATTTACTGTGAGACGATTCAGTTTTTTTCTATTCCAAAAAAATTGAAAATAATTTTAATCCAAAAAAATTGGGAAACTTTTCACTTCAAAAAATATTGAAAAACTGGTAGAAATAAATTTTTGTATGGTAGAAAAAAAATCACAAATAATTGTAAAGCCAACAAAAACGAAAAATTTTCAAATTATTCAAAAACTGGGAAATAATGAATAATTTTAATATTTGATACATTTCAAAAAAACGCAGATAATAGGTACAAACAAAAGAATTTTGAATTTTTGAAAAATTTACAAAAAATCAAAAAAAGACACCCAGGAAAAATTGGAAAATTCCCAGTTTTTTAATGGATTTCAAACGTCGACAAAAACTGATAAAATTCAAAAGACAAATAAATTTAAATAAATTTTAAAATTTTTGAGTAAGCATTGGAAGAAATTGTAAACTGAGAAAAAAAATCAATGTCAAAAAATGGAATTAAAAAAAATGAATTCACGAAAATTTGAAAAGTTCTAGAAATCAACGACTAAAATTCGAGAGTAATTTAAATTCAACATATTTAAGAATTCACTATAAACTATCACATAAGAATGCCGAATATGTACCTCAAAAATCTTTATCTGAATACGCTGCCAAAATTATAAAAATGAGCTATTCTGGTTTAACAAAAAAATTTCCCAGCATAAGTTGAGCTTGAGTTTCTTCCAAATTTATTCAAAATTATTACCTACATCAGAAGCCCTATAGTTGTGGCGTAGAATTTCAAGAAAAAATTGAAAAAAATTGTTCAAATCATAAATTTAAAATTCCTCATATTCATGAGTTTTTTTTTTCTTCAAAATTAGTACTCGAGAAGTCCTACAAGTCCTACAATATTGTAAAGTTGAATTTTACACAAAACCGCCAAATCTGGCAAAAGTTGAGAAAAATCGATTCCAAAAAAATTACATTTAGGGTGAAATTTTCCAAAACAATGCCATTTTGCAGAAAACTGAGGAAATTGGCTAGAAAAAAAATGTTCAATTCAAAAATTTAAATTTTTACAAAATTAATGAATTTATTCTCGAAATTATTACTTGAGAAGGATTTGACAAAGAATTGCTAAATTGGTTAGAATTGAAAAAATACCGTTCCAAAAAAATTGTTCAAAGCATAAATTCACAAGTCATTTCTTCAGTAAACATGCTTAGCGAAAAAATACGCCTAATATAGATTTTTCATTCCGCATATTCTTCGTTAAATTCATTCGATAAAGTCGATTATCATTATAGGATGGATCTTGCGATAGGCAGATCGACTTCTAGATCAGTAGATCTCTGCCATTTTTCTAGATATTATTATGCTTATCGATTACAATTCTTACCTCAATTCAAACCAAACAGGAAAAACTGAATCTTGAACGCGTTGACCGGCAGAATCGTCAGCTTCGAGTACTCGTGTCGAACAATTCTTTACTCCATTCATCGCATTTGCTCGGATTTTATCACAGTATTTCAAACAGCATCTGTTAAAAACGAATAAAATGACATTAATAATTTGAAGAAAACAGAACGAAGAATAGATACCTATAATATCTCCATGAAATAAATACACTAATGCGATTGAATCTAGCATAAAATTTGACAACAGTAACAAAAGCGATACAAATTCGAACTTGAGCCGAAATATCTACATGAAGCTACGCCCATATGCAGTGGCATATCTAGGATGAAATCATGGGATTGGTTCAAATTTTGCTTTCGAGAGTAGTAATTATGAAATAAATTTTTTAATTTTCATCAATTTACAAAAAAAAAACTTCAGAAAATTTAATAAAAACAATTTATAACAAGTATAAAAATTCAAATATCATTCAAAAAATAAACAACTGTATCTAAAGCTCTTTCTGATGGACTTAATAACCTATCTTTTAAAAACGTCCTACCAAAAGTTGAAAAATTGCGAAAATTTTGTAATCGGAAATTAAGAAAAGCATCTTTAAAAATTATTGGAAAAAAATTCAAACATGAAAAATTTTTAAAATGGGTTTTTCAAAAATTTTGAAAATTTAATTTTTAAAAATCAAAAAAATCTCCAAATAGTCAAAAAATACACGGTTTCTATTCGTGAGAATTCAGAGAAAATCTTCCCAAAAATTAAAATGTTGAAGAACTTGACTGAAACTAATTTTTTTGAAAATTCATCATAACTAAAAATTAATAAGTAGGTAAAGTTTTGAGAAATGGTAAAATCAAAAAATCTAGTTTTGAAAAGTTGAAAAATATCCTTAAAAAAAAATCGAAAAAATCCATCATACATTTTTTTCACAGTACCAAGGTAACAAAATATATGTATCATTTTTTTAAATTCAAGAATAAATGATCTATAAAAATCGAAGAAAATTCGTTGATAAAATAATAAAATACCTATTTCAAAAATTACCGAATTTTTATTTCTGAAAATTTATGAAAAATCATATCAATAATTGAAAATTTTCGAAAACTTTGTAATTGAAAATTAAGAAAAGTTAGCATTAAAAATTATTGGAAAAAAATTTAATTATTTTGAAAAAATTTTGAAATTCATTTTTCAAAATTTTTAGGATTTAATGATTTTTGAAAATTAAAAAAAATGTTAAGCAAAGGAAAAATTTAACCTTGAAAAACTGAAATCCTAAAAAATTAAACAGCAGTTTCTCTTTGTGAAAATACAGGAAAATCTTCCTAAAAGTTGAAAAAAAAATTAAATTACCTATGTTGAAGAATTCGACTAAACCATTTTTTTTTTTTTTTTTTTGAAAACTTATCATAACTAAAAATTAGTAAGTAAATTTTCGAAATTATAAAATTAAAAAAAATCTAGTTCCGAAAAGTAGAAAAAAATCATATCTAAAAAAAATTGGAAAAAATCCATTTCGATTTTTTTTAAATAACCTAACAAAAATCATTTTTGAAAAATTCAAGAGAAAATAAATTCTAAAAATTGACAAAAAAAATCTTTCATGAAAAAATTGAAAAATCTTATTCTTTGAAAATTTAAGAAAAATCACGTAGTTCACAAAATTAGAAAAATTCATTCTTGAAAAATAAAATATTAGGTAAAAAAATTATTCAATTTTTATTTTTGAAAATTTATGAAAAATCATTCCAAAAATTAAAAATTTGACCAATCTCATTTTATAAAAATTCATCGTGACTAAATGTTGAGAAAATCTTGAAAAATCTCATTTTTGAAAATTTAAAAGAAATTAGGGATGCTTTTCGAGAACTTTTCACAATTTTAGGATATTTTTGAAAAATATGTAAAATGAGCATTTGTGCTTTACAATGGTTTTTGAGGTATTTTAAAGCTATTATTTTTATATAATGGGGGGAGGGGGGGGGTTTGGACCGCAAAACCCTCCCCTTAAATATGCAACTACTAATTTATTATATCGACGAACTAACACAGATGTAGGTATACAAATCACGAAGCAAAAGTCGAACGAAGCAACGAACAGATCATTTATCCTACGTATAGCACAATTTTAAGAAATACTATCAATTCGTGTATGTTACGTACTTGTAACTGCAATCAATTTCCACATGCAGGTCCATTCTGTATTTCCTATGTGGTGATGACGAAACGACGAAACTAAAGAAAAATGAAAAATACATAATTATTACAAAATAGGTACCTAATGTCTCCATAAATATACACTAATCGATTAGATCTAAGACAAAATTTGACAAAAAAAAAAACAAAAACAAAAAAAACAACTACAAATTTGAACTTGAGCCAAAGTATGTGAAGCAACGTTCACTTAAATTAATTTCTAATTGATGCATTCATACGAAAGTACAAATTATATCAACGCAACTAAATAGCAATCGAATTCGCTTCAAGTGGAAAAATACTTTCGTCACAGATGTAGGTATAATTTACGAGGGCAAATTCGAACGAACAGAATAACAGATAGCACAATTTTAAGAAATAATTTCAATTCGTGAACGTACATGTAACTGCGTTATTTCCATTAATATGGTACCAAACATCACGATAGCTGCGATCAATTTCTAAAAGCTGGTCCATTCTGCGTCTGCCATACGACGATAATGGAACAACGAAACTACAGAAAAATGAAAAATATTAAAAAATGGCACATAGGTACCTAATATCTCTATAAATACACTTAATATGATTTGATCCAACTCTAAATAGAACTACAAATTCGAATTTGAGCCAAAGTAAGTACACGAATCAACGTTCACGAAAATTCATTTCAAAATAACGCATTCATATGCAAGCACTAATTTATTATATCGACGAACTAATCAGCAACCAAATCAGAGGGAAAAAAATCCGTTGTCACACATGTAGGTACAAATTACGTGGTCGGGGCGAAATTCGAACGAACAAATCATTTAACCTATAGCACCATTTTAAGAAATAAGTACTTTTAATTCATTTACGTACTTGAGACTGAATGATTTCGTTTTCAATAGAATGCAATGCGAGATCAACTTGATCAGCCATGGGAACATTATTAAACTTCGCAGTCAACTCGTCGTGTACAATCTGGTAGATGAATAGTGATAACAGCAGCGATCGATTTCCAGAAGCTGGTCCATTCTGCGTCTGCCATACGATGATGATGGAACACGAAACTACAGAAAAATGAAAAAAATATCAAACGACCATCAAAAAAACCATATTATACTTAACACTGGCTAAACAAGCAATTAACCAACTCAATTGGATCATTCTATCTACACATAACGCATTACAAAAAATATTTTCAATTCGTTTACGTACTTTGTTTTTCATTCCAATAGAATTCGATTCGAACTCATCAAGTTCGCCAGCCATGAAATAATTTCTAACTTCGCAGTGGACTCGTCTGTACCATAGCATTGATGAATACGGAGAACAGTACGGAAAACGACGACAGCTCCGGTGAATTTCCAAAATATGGTAGTTTCTTTTCTCCATCTTCCACACGAAGAAAACGAAATAGCGAAACTATAAGAATAAAAAATGAAAACTATATTACTAACGGCGATCGAAACAACAAAACTTAACGTTGGGTCGTTGGGTGGGTATAATTAATCAAATAAAATCGAGTAAACAGATACACGACACACACGTAGGTACAATGAACTCGAGCTTAGATTCAAATACCCAAACACCAAGAAAGTGAAGAAACTATCGCGAATTTGAAAAATAATAGTTATTGTTCGATTAAAATTATAACGCGTTACAAAAAATATTTTCAATTCGTTTACGTACTTGTAATTACATTGTTTTCATTCCAAAAGAATTCGATGCAAACTCATCAGTTCATTTCAACAGCCATGAAACGTTTTTCAACTTCGTAGTGGACTCGTCTGTACGATAGTATTGATGAATACGGCCGGAGAACGGTACCGAAAACGACAGTTCCGATGAATTTCCAAAATATGGTAGTTTCTTTTCTCCATATATCTTCCACACGACGAAAACGAAATAGCGAAACTAAAGAATAAAAAATGAAAACGATTACAAATGGCGATCGAAACAACAATATACTCAATGTTGGGTGGGTATAATTAATCAAATAAAGTCGAGTAAACGGATACACGACACACGTAGGTACAATGAACTCGAGCTTAAATTTCAAAATAATACCTAAACACGAAGAAAGTGAAAAAACTATCGCGAACTTGAAAAATAATAGTTGTAGGACGATTAAAATTATAGCACCATGTCTCAACTGACCTTTTATGATTATAATTAAAGCGACTCTGACTAACACGTTTCGAAATATTGAAACCAACAACTCAAAAAAATGGCGGTAAAGGTACGCGTATTCATTATTATGTATGACTTGGTCGCCTAACGACACAAATTTTTTATATGTCTTACTAAGTCACGATCGAACAAAAGAACGCAAAAAAAGTTTTAAAAAAGCCAGCCTAAATCGCCGAATGAATCACACTATGCTCGTTCGATCGTGAAAAAAAAACAATGACCTACGTAAGTGAGACTTTTTCATTTTAGATTGTTCGCAAACAAAATATACACGATCAAATTAATCACCCAACGTCGAAACGATTAAGAATTCATTAATTAACAATGATAATGCATAAAGTATTTTACTTACGTTCATAATTCAACGCCATCAAAACGAATAAACCAAACCGACTAGACTAGTGAAAAGGAAAATTGAGTGAACTCATGAAAATGACTAAAATGACGCCACAGCGTTCCACGCGGTTGGGCGGTTCCACGTCACCACCTCTAGTCAACACAAAGCAGAGAAAGTGATGCGAACTTATTTGATTACTTTTTTCACCGCTTGGAGCGCTAAATAACGATTCGCATTGACTTCGTTTTTTATTTTTTTTTAAATTTTTTCAAAATTAAGTTGAGTATCACCATTTTCTGAAACAGTGATGAAGAAATGAAACAAACAATGACATTTTAATTTATTAATAATTATTACTTAATAGTTATACACTTTCAAGTACCTTTATGAAATAAAAAGAGGCAAAGTTAGATTAACTGAGAAGTGAGAACGTGTTATTCTTCATTTTTTAAAGAATATCTTTGTACTATTATTATTTTTGTTCAATATGTACACTATTCTTGTTATTTCAAATAAAGGAATACGACTGCAAAGACGTGCAAATTAAACCTTTTATAAATTACTTGATAAATTTCTAATATTATATGATATTCATTCGCATTATTCAAAATAATGAAGCGTAGCATAAGCATAAATGATAAAATTGTGTTATATCATCACCTAGATGATAATTTAAATTCTTGAAACGTCTTCGTTGAGCCAGTAGAAGTAGGTACTAGGTAGATACATTTTTAAAGATTTCATTTGAACTACAGTGCAAATTGCAATTTGCAAAATTAAAAATGCTCATTCTTTCAAGAAAAAAAAAAAAAAATTGAAATGAAAAATATTGGGTATACAAAAATTGACAAAAGAAAAATTCACAAGTTTCCAATTTTCCATTGATTATCTACTATTCTTTATTGATTCGACTGACGTATTCTCTTTCTTATTAACAAAAGAATAGTCGAGTTGAAAATTTCTTCAAAAATAACTTATTAAGCAATAGTTTTGTAAAAGTTTTCATTTTAAGGAAATTTCAAAAAATAACATTTTGCATTTATTCAATTTACAAAAGCTACCATTTGATCCCATGCAAAATCCTACTCTTACCGAATTAGTGAAAATTTTTCTCTTCTGTAAATTTCAAAAAAATGAGATATAGCATTTATTCAGCGACAAAGGCTACCATTTCAACCAATGCAAAATCTTACCCTTACTGAATTTGTAAAAAATTTAATTTTCATTCAATTTCAAAAAATGAGATATGACATATTTAATCAGTGACAAAAGCTACCATTTCAAGTTTCAACCAATGCAAAATCCTACCCGTACTGAATTTGAGAAAATTTTTATTTGCAGTAATTTTCAAAAAATGAGAAATTGCATTTAATCAACGAAAAAATTTACCCTTAGATGCAATGCAAAATGCTTCTCTGGCAAATTTTGTAGAAATTTTTATTTTCGGTACATTTTGAAAAATGACATTTAACAATTATTCAATTACAAAGGCTGCCATTTAATCCCATGCAAAATCCCACCCTTATCAAATTAGTGAAAATTTTTCTTTTCTGTATAATTATTTCAAGAAACGAGATAATATGGCATTTAATCAGTGACAAAAGCTACCTTCTCAACCAATACAAAATCCTACCCGGCTACCCGCACTGAATTTGTAAAAAATGTAATTTTCATTTAATTTCAAAAAATGAAGTATGGCATTTATTTATTTAGTGACAAAGGCTACCATTTGACCCCGTGCAAAATCCTACCCTTACTGAATTTGCAAAAATTAAATTTTCAGTAAATTTCAAAAAATCTGAGAAAATTTCAATTTTCAGTAATTTTCAAAAAATGAGAAATGGCATTTAATCAATGACAAAGGCTACCATATCAACCAATGCAAAATCCTGCCCTTACTGAATTTGTAAAAAAATTAATTTTCATTTAATTTCAAATAATGAGATGGCATATCGTTATGAACTAATGAGGGTTCTGACCACGAATTTGATATTATTTTTCAGTAAGCAGACCTCTTTCCTCCTCGTACAAACGATTTTATCTAAAAATTTCTCATTTCAGGGGCAAGAGACTATGAATACCAAAATTCACCTTCATTTCGGTAATTTTGGAGAAAGAGAGTGTTGTATTTTGTATCACGATTCGCCTGCAAATGTAATGATTATGCAACTCTTTTCCCATGCCAGAATGAATTGGAAATGCTTTTTATCTCTGCGAATTGCGAATTAGCCTCCGATCGGAAAGCTAATTGCGTGGATCGATTCCAAATAAGTAATCATTTTCACACAATTCTGATCATATTTTCAGACCTGGAAGACGAACAACATTATCAGATGATAATCATCATCTGATGGAAACTGTGCAGAATCTGATCAACAATGCAGAAATGTAGTGCAACTGATATGAGCTAAATTACTTGTAAAAAAAAAGTGATCAATCAATTCAGAAAAATATTCATCCAATGAGTTAGTAAGGAGGTACCTAAATTAAGTTTAAATTTTAAACATTTTTTTCCAAAAACGTAAATAACTCAGAATAAGTATCTGTAGTCATGTATTTTTTTCTTCTCGTAATCGCGCACCGGAGTTAAAATCGGGCAAAAAGTTTTTTGAGTAAAAAAAAAAAACACACACCAAGGTTGTTCATGTTTTTTTGCGATTTTTTGAGCCTCCAAAAAAGTCGAGGTAAAGGTGATTATGGACTAATTTGAGGTCGCCGGTCTCAGATTCGCGGTATCGTTTTTGCCATTCGTTGTCAAGATTTCGGCGAAAAATTGGTCAAAAAAATGAGCGCAAAAGCAAACCGACTGGAAATTTGAACAGAGCGATCAAAAATTAGTCAAAATGCACATACTTATTTCAATTTTTTGAGTTGAAAAACAATTTTGCTCAAAATCCAAAAAGACTCAAAAACAAAACGAAGTCGAATAATCTATACATCATTCAGTTAGTCAGTAGATCTAGGATACCTTTTCGTACGCATAAATTGTATCACGTACGATATTTAGGTACTACTATAAACGTGCCCTCCTAGTTCAGAGTTCATAAATTACCAATGCCTATGCAGAGGCCTACGTAATTTAATCGTTGAAAGTTTCAGATAGGTAGGTAGGTTGGTAGGTATCGTTGAACTTTGAAGTAGGGTCCTTTGAGGGTGAATGTCATTTTTGACGATTCCTTCGATTAGGTCTACCTGCTTTGGTTTTAATCTGATCGTAAACAGTGTTACGGTAAAAAAGGTACACAAATTATCAATTTGCTAATCAGCAATATTTCAACGAGTTATGAATAAAACATTAGCCATTCGTTTTACTCGTAATAATTTACGACGCCGTTTTTTTTTTTTTTTTGCTTCACAATAAGTGCTTTAAAGGCGTATCGTGGTATTTGAAAGCTTCTCCGTGCGCTCGAAAAACGTTTTCAGCAGCATTATTTAGTGTTTACAAACTATTCACAGCGGATTAATCGAGTAAAATTTTCACGGAAATATAGGAAAATGGGGAATTTATTTTCGCATAAGAAGTATTGGGACGGTACTATGCGAGTAACGTACCAAGCTATATACTCGTATACGTATACGAGTAGGTCTAGGTAGTAGGTATAGGTACATCATCGTAGTATACCTAATACCTATACATATGTATGTGTCACGGAATAAGAAAAATTTTTTCATCGATTTTCATATAAAAAACCATTTTTTACACGAAAATCGATGAAAAAATGAAAATCCAAATTTTGGTCACTAGCCACCTTTTCTTATTCCGTGACACATATAAGCAATTGAGCATACACGAAGCCCGAAGGGCCACAAAGGACTAGTGCAAAGTGCAGGTTAGGGTGGCCCTTATTTTTCGAATTTTGGAAATGTTGTCGGGACGGGAGGGGGGGGGTGTCAATTGGTGACATACTGGTAGAAAATAATTCCCTGTTTTTTATTTTACCTCTAACTGAATTTTAAGCCGTTTCTCAGGGGCCCCCAAATTTGAAAAAATCAAAAGAATAGAAAAAATAGAACATTTTGAAAATTTTTGAAAATTTTTAGCAAAATGGTCATAGGGATGGTATTTTTATAAGACAAGACCATTTTCGATGATTTCTTATCTTTACCTCCCTTTTCATGGGACATGAAAAAACGTCATTTTTTACGTTTTTTAAAAAATTTGAAAAAAATGGCTACAAATTTAAAAAAAAAAAATTTAATAAAATGGTTTCAACATACATGTTATCACCCAAAAAGGTCATTTACGGTGATTTTTCACCACAGCCGTATCAGTGAGAATTTTTCAAAAACTATCAAAAATTGAAAAAAATGAGGTTCCCAAAAATGAAGGTAAGGATGAAAAATCGCCGTAAATGACCTTTTTGGGTGATAACATGTATGCTAGAAACATTTTATTCAAAAAAAATGTTTCTTTAATTTTTAGTCATTTTTTTCAAATTTTTTAAAAAACGTAAAAAATGACGTTTTTTTAAATGACCCATAAAAAGGGGGAGGGGGTTAAAGATAAGAAATCATCGAAAATGGTCTTGTCTTATAGAAATACCATCCCTATGACCATTTTGCTAAAAATTTTCAAAAATTTTCAAAATGTTCTATTTTTTCTTTTTTTTTTGATGTTTTCAAATTTGGGGGCCCCTGAGAAACGGCTTAAAATTCAGTTGGAGGAAAAATAAAAAATAGGGAATTATTTTCTACCAATATGTCACCAATTGACCCCCCGTCCCGACAACATTTCCAAAATTCGAAAAATAACGGCCACCCTAGTGCAGGTATACCAGATATCTAATCTACCTATCAAAACGAGAAAACGACAGTAGGTATAGCTGCTTAAATGGAACACAGCGACCGCCGTCGCAACGCGTAAAATCCGTACGAATAAGTAAAGTAAAAATACCTAATAACGCCCGCGGGTACCGTATAGGTGCAGTTGCGCACGCGAGGGGCGAGGGGCGAGGGGCGAGGGGCGAGGGGCGAATGGTCCGTTTAGTAATTCTAATTACTCGTATGTCGCATTGAAGATATGCTTGTAGGTACTGTACTGTACTCAACTCGTGTAAAATGCTCATTGCTCGTACAAAAACGAATAATATAGGTTCGTTGCGTTGCGTTGCGTCGCGTTCTTTATTTATGTCGTGCCTCGCCCGCTTAATATACATGTATATCTATCCACGAGTATCTATATCTATCTACTAATTTAACGAGATGACAGCGAGAATTAAAGAGTTACACAGTCGACGTGCAGCGTATTTAGCCAGCTTAAAACAATATTTTTAAAAAACGACCGACACTCGGCTGCGTCACGTCGCGTCGCAATGTCGCATCCTCGCATCTTATACATAATTTATACAATCATATAGGCAGTAACAGCGAGTATATCTAGTATAGGTAACAATTTACACCAATACCGAACCTTTATAGTCAGACCCACACATACATTTAGGTAGGGAAGTAGTTAGGTATAGGTACTAGGTTGGCGGGCGAAAATCGGCGAAAATGAGCAACGAAGATACCTATGTACCTGATTCTTATTTCAGTGTTAAAGAACCCTGATGAGTGATGAGTGATGAGTGCTCTTCTTACGCAATTTTTTTCAAACCAAGATCCACAACCACAACTGCTTGGAAAAATTGCAATCCACTCAATTCTACTTCAACTCAATATAATCATCTATTTCAGTATGACTTCATTCTAATTTCTAAATCCTCTTTGCTTCCACATATGCCCCCACTCCACTCCACTCCACTCCACTCCACTCCACTCCACTCCACTCTACTCTACTCTACTCCTCCCTAGCAACAATAGCATCCCATTTTTCACAAAAGTAATTAAATGTACTTGATCCATTTTCTTGGACAAACATGTCTGTTATCAGATTATTACGCTTTAAAGTGTAAAGTTTTGAATTTATAGCCTACGTTACTCCTCGGGTAGATAATACTTCATCTGTACCATTCATGGCCGGCGTTAGCCCAGTTGCTCTCGTGCTCGAGCACCACAAGAGATTTCTCACATGGTGCAGACTGCAGAGCACCACCTGAGAAATCTCGAAGTGCGCAAAAAATTTAAACTCAATGTGTAAAAAAATTCACTCAATACAAGAAATTATATTTTTTTGGACTGGGACCTTTTAAATTTTTTTTTAATTTTTTAGAATGAAATAAGATTTTTTAATTTTTTAGGATAAAAAATTCTAATTTTTTGGAATCAAATTTTTCACGTTTCTAATTTTTTTTTAAATAAATAGTTTTTCCACATTTTTTTCAATATTATTTTTTTTAGAAATTAATAAAAGAATGATTTCTCAAATTTTTCTAGAAAATTTGAAACATTAGTATGAGGTCGGTCGTAGAGCAAAAATGAAGAGAAATCGGGTAATAAAAAATGAACCGATTTTTCGGCATGGGATAATCGAGGTTCTACTTTATAGTGTATTATGTGAAATGTTCCATGTAAAAAGCTCCGCGAAAAACCCGGTTCTTTTTACATGGCAAAAATGAATCTTTTCCAAAAATGCGAATAATTTAAAAATTTAGAATTTATCCATCATTACCTTTCAGAATGGACCCGAATGAGAAAAAAAATTTTGGACAATTTTTTCAACGAAATTAAATAAATGTGCAATTTCCCATGTAAAAAGCCCAGCGAAAAACCCGGTTCTTTTTTGCATGGAAAAAATGAGAATCATTGAAAAATTCAGAATTTTTTCATCATAATCTCTCAGAGTGAAACTGAATGATGAGAAAAAAAAAATTTGGCAAATTTTTCCAATAAAATTGAATTTTGGGAAAATGTGAAATTACCCATTGCAAAATGAACTTTTTTCAAAAATAAAATAATTTTGAAAAATCATGAATTTTTTCGTCAAAACCACTCAGAATGGACCCGAATAATAATAAAAAAATTTATTTGAGAAATTTTTTCAAACATATTGGATTTAGGGAAACTTTGAAATTCACCATTATACTTTGGCAAAAATGATTTTTTTCAAAAATGGGAATAATTGAAAAATTTAAAATTTTTAGTCAGAACCTCTCAGAATGGACCCGAATAATGAGAAAAAATTTTTTTGGCCAATTCTTTCAACAAAATTAAATATGTGCAATAGATGGAATAATTGAAAAATTCAGAATTTTTCTATCAAAACCTCTTAGAATGGACCCGAATAATGAGAAAAAATTTTTTTGGACAATGTTTTCAATGAAATTAAGTATGCGAAATTTCCCATGTAAAAAGCTCCGCGAAAAACCCGGTTCTTTTTACATGGCAAAAATAAATTTTTTCCAAAAATGCGAATAATTGAAAAATTCAGAATTTTTCTATCATAAACTCTCAGAGTGAACCCAAATGATGAGAAACAAGTTTTTTTTTGGCAATTTTTCCAATAAAGTTGAATTTTGGGAAAATGTAAAATTGCTCATTGGAAAATGAACTTTTTTCAAAAATAGGAATAATTGAAAAATCATTAATTTTTTCGTCATAACCTCTTAGAATGGACCCGACCAATAATGAGAAAAAAAAATTGGACAATTTTTTCAACGAAATTAAATAATATGAAGTCTTCTTTTTTGGTGAAAAAATTTATAACATTTTCTCCCCCGCCACCCCAATGTAAGCACCACTTAGGGGCGGATCGTGCAGGTGGGTAAGGGGGAACCCCCCCCCCCCCCTTAGACATCAAAAAAGTCGAAAAAGTTGGCAATTTCGAGTTCGAGGACTGAAAAAGAAGCAATTTTCCAACTTGGAAGGTAAAAATTGTCAACTTGAATCTCAAAATTGCCAACAACTTGAAATTTAAAAATAAAAAAATTGTCATCTCGAAATTCGAATCTCAAAATTGCCAACTTTTTAATTTTCTCAACGGAATGCTGAATTTGCCAAAATTATCAATTCAAAACAGCAAAACTTGAATTTGTCAACTTTTCAACTTTTTAAAATGTAATCGTAATGTAAGTAAATTCCAAGTTGGAGAATTAGGATTGAGTATTTTGAAGGAATCAAATTTACAAATTTAGTTTTGTTTTTGCAATTCAAGTACCTAGCAAATACTTATTTCTTTTAAAATTATTAGGATATTAAAAACTCACAAATCCCATCATTTTTTTTTCCAATTTTATTCTAAAAAATTTTACTAAAACATAATTATTTCAGAAAAACATTTGTTTTTAAATTTTTAATAAAAATTCGAAAAATGGTGCTGTATAGGTATTTCAAAACTTTTTCTTTAATTGAAAAAAAAATGAAATTTTCTTTAATTTGTTTTTTAAGAAAAATATTTCTAAATTTTCTTGAAAAATTCTATAAAAAATTGAACAATTTTATTCAATCCATTTAAATTTTTTTTTACAGAAAACTTGTCAAAAAACATTCGAAAAATTGAATGTGCTGAAAAAAATATTTTTCTTTTGAAACCAATAAAAAAGTTGTATAATTTTTTATCAAATAAAAAAATTGTCAAAAATAAAACTTTTTTAGCGGAAATATTTCAAAATTTTCCTGAAAAACTGCAAAAATTCCTTAAAATTTGAAAAAAATCACAAAACAAAAAAAAAAATATGAAACTTTTTCTTCAAAGAAATACTCATTTTTAAATTTTTATGAAAACAAATCTGAAAGTCTAGCTACTTTTACAAAAATATTTTTGACAAAAATTCGTTGGTTTCTCCAAAAAATTTCTTCAAAAATAGGTATTTTTGAAATGATGAAATATTTTAAAATTTTACTTACAAAAAATCAAAAATCCTATCATTTTTTTTCAACTTTCAAAACATCGCTTCAGAAATTTTTTGAGAGGACATTTTTAAAAAATTTTCTAGGAAAAATTTCATCGTAAATTCTGAAAAATCGCAAGTACCTAGATATAGAAGATTTTTGTAAGGAAATATTTTCAAATTTTTCTGAAAAAATCATCAAAATACCTTTACATTTCAAAAAAAAAAAATGTTTAAAATATTTTGTGATAATTCAAAATCCTGTCAGTTATTTTTATATTTTTAATTAACAAAAAAATCCCCTAAAAATTTTTTCGAGAAGAGCTAACTAGCTACTTATTCAATTCAAAACTTTCCTTACGAGAAATTTACGGTCTGAATAAGTATAATAATATATTTTTTTGAAAGAAAATATTGTTTGCCCCCCGGCGAGGCGCGAAGCGCCGAGTTTTTTTTTGGCAAGTTGGCATTTTTAAGATTTCCAGTTGGCATTTTGAAAGTATATTTCCCCTCAAAAAATCGTTACGGTACGCCTCTGGCACCACTTGAGAAAATAATGATCCGCCGGCTATGGTACCATTCCTTTCAAATTTCCTAATTTTTCAGTTTACTGGCAACAACGAAACACCTCTTCAATTTTATATAATAATTAGTAACTACGGATAGATGTAGACAAACGAAAGTTGAAGAATAATTAGTAAAATGCGTAGTTTTCATTTGGTTAGTCAGATGTCACTGCGCCTACCTAACTACAACAATCTAGACCTATGTGCATAAACATGCGTATGTATGTACCTAGACCCTAGACCTACTATATCGTATGTAGACGTACGAGTAAGTAGGAAGGGTAGGTATATACTGGATTGCGCTACAGATTCACCTACTTTGTCGATGTCGCGTCAGTCTCTCTCACACACCCATTCATCCATCCATTCATCCACCTACACAGGACGGCGCAAAGACAAACGTAAAGCAAAGTAAAATATATCATCAGGCGGTGTAAAAACAACTCGTGTTTACATACGAAAGATAAATAACGCGATGCAAAAAACAACAACCAATTAAAACAGGAAAAAGGAGAGGACGGGATGGGACGCGACACGACGTAGGTAAAATGTTCAAAAATACCTTAAGTCTGTAGCACGCTAAACGCCGAAGCCGTAACAATGTAAATATTTTGGATGAGAGTACGTGCGGGTCCCGTATTACGGTATTTAGCATTTTTATACGTGTACACTGACAGCTGTGTAAGCAGATCAATTTGTAGACATTAGGCAAAGGCGAAGGCGAAGGCGAAGGCGAAGGCGATGCAGTGTACCGCGCCGCGTACGCACTGATTTGCAATGCCAACTACGAGTCGAGTACCTCTACCTACCTAGTACCTACCGACTAAGTATATTGTTGGACCATTTTTATTATTCTTGTATATATATATATATATCTACGTAAGTTTTCAAGCATCAATTCGCAAATCGCAAATTAAAAATTAACACGAGGATATTCGTATTTGCCTTAATAATTAATCGCTTACTTATTCCGCCATTACTTGAAATTAGGGACTCTATTAGTATCACTGAGACACTGACTAATACTCGTCCAACAGATTTAGACACCTAAACGTGTCTGCCATGCTTCTGCGTGTTCATGCATCGCTGATGTACAATATGTATAGATGTACTAAGTAGGCAAGTACCAAGTACCAACGTACGAACGAACCTACACAATACACAGTTACACACACCTAATGGGTATAGGTAATACGAGTTCGATATAGGTAAATTCGAACCTTGTTGATTAGTGATTACCTATTTTTCTCATTTTATAATCGCCTAATTAACAAACTCGACAAAATGTGAGCGGTGCGAGGGGAGCAGGGCATAAAATCGCGAGATTAACCGCTCGAAGCTAAAGCTAACTACGAGTATATATAGGAATGGCTAAAGAGGTTGTGTGGTGGCAGTGGCGGTGGCGGTGGCGATGGGTCGCGGTCGGTCGGCTCGTAGTACCACGTCAAAGGTTAAAAAGGCCAAGGAGCGGGAAACTTAAAGGATACCGAGACCGACCCGACAATAACAACCCTATCAGTGCGCGTCGCGTTTTCTTTAAAAAGGCCTAATTATTGTAAACGATTTGTCAAAAAAGCCATCGTAATAAAAAGGATCCGACCCTCGCAGGTTGTATAATTATGCTACCTATAGTACGAGGTAGCAGAGTAGATACAGTAGATATCACCAATTCACCACCGCGGCAGAGTCTATAAAAGTCTGAAACTCTTTATTCGCGTACACGGGTGGCCGCCAATTTAACAAACACATCTTTCGCTATTCACCACTAAATTCGTTACGTGTGTGTCCAAGCGTGAGTCCTTACTCCTTAGCGCATTATCCGCTACCGCCACCGCTAATAACAATGTCCACCCACGACTACCTAGACCTACACAAATCCACCCCCTCTCTCATCAATCCTACCGGCTGCGGCTTTACCTCTCTACCATTATATACGCGCGAGACTTACGTGCCTACCCGAAGTACCTATCCACTAGTGCTAACAGGGCCTAATATAGTTAATACCAGCAGCCAGAAGTATCGAGTAGCAGTATAGGTATAGCTATGTGTATTAGCTGTTATGGCTTGGTAACCAAAAGCTCAGGCTGTGGCTGTATAGCTCATGGTATGGGTAAATTTGAAATTTACACAGAATTTTTCGACCTAACCAAAAGAATGGCGAGTGAGCTTGCGGCAAATGGCAATTATATCGGCGATGCGACCGACGTATATCTGGTCCAGTGAATGGGTGCGAGTGCGATTGCGGGTGCACGTAAACGAGTTAGCGTTTCTCGCGAGCGAGTCGCGGTCGCGGTCCCAGTCCCAATGTACCCCGCTGCGGCGTTTAACACCGATCAGCGATCACTCACCCTTGAAATACCAAAGCGAAGGGCCGGGCATTGAAATCGAATATAATGCAGGGGTAAATATTTATCAAACTTATACCAACCAAACGAAACGAAACAGGTCGGGACGGGACGGGATGCAAATCATTATGTACAAAACATTCTATTGAAAATTTATACAACCCGCTTCTGCCAGATGAATTTTTTATGTACCTAATCTGTGTCGTTTGGCCGCACCTCACCGCATACGTACGTATACGTATTACCTTTATATGTATGCTACAGCTACTATATAATTGGCGTTAATACCTTACTGTACGACAAGGCGTACAAACGTACTTACTACCTAGCTTTACTCAGCAAGTACCCACATTCTTAGCGAACTCATAAATAGCTATAAAATGTATGTACGTATAACATTTTTTTTTTGTTGGAATGTTTCACCCTCCAAAAATTTTTATGACAGCTGAGGGGCCTTTGGGGTGTCTGGAACCTACAAAGATGAGCGGGGTTGTCAGATCAATCTTGAATTAGGAAGAAAAAAAATTAGGAATTGGTTTTTATTTTCGTTTGTTTCCTACTTTTAAACACGTTTTAAACATAACCAACAAAAAAAAAAGAAGCTTTTCCAGCCTTGTTTTTTCGATTTTGAATCTTGTAGGTCTGTATACTTTGCCACGAAATTCATAAGCTAGGAAGATGCTTTCTGCATTTTTACACCTTCTTGAATTGTTGAAGCTTTGTAATGATTTTTATTATTAACTAGGGGGCTTCGCCCCAGCGGCCCCAAACCACTTGCTCGTTCCTCGGGCTTCGCCCTCGGAACTTCGCCTTGCAGTTAGCTTAGTGCTTCTACAAGAAATGAAAAAAAGGTTGGAAGGTCAGAATCCCCAAAAGGCACATCTAGGACTTCTACCGAACCTACATGCCAAAGGGTGACCTGTAGCCGTGACACAAACTTGAAAACAGCGTAAAATTACCCCAAAATAGCGTTTTTCGGTGGTGGAAGGGAGTGAGAAAGGGTTGGAAGGTCGAAACCCCCAAAAGGCACATCTAAGACCCCTACCAAACCTACATGTCAAAGAACAGCCTCCTAGGTTAATTTGGGTGACCTGTAGCCGTGACATAAAATTGAAAACAGTGTAAAATGACCTCAAAATTGTCTTTTTTGGGAGTGGAAAGGAGTGGGAAAGGGTTGAAAGGTCGAAACCCCCAAAAGGCACATCTAGTACCCCTACCAAACCTACATGTCAAAAAACAGCCTCCTAGGTCAATTTGGGTGGCCTGTAGCCGTGACACAAAATTGAAAACAGCGTAAAATGACCCCAAAATAGCGTTTTTCGGTGGTGGAATGGGGTGAAAAAGGGTCGGATGGTCGAAGCCCCCAACAGGCACATCTAGGACCTCTACTAAACCTACATGCCAAAGGACGACCTCCTAGGTCAATTTGGGTGACCTGTAGCCATGACACAAAATTTTTCAAGGTCAAAAAGGTGACAAAATAACCGGGTTCTCCCCTCCTAATTCCTCTAGGAAGCTGATTTTTGAACATGTTGTACAACTTTTCATTCTCTTTCGATTAGTTTTTGATTTGGCATTTTTTGAGATTTTCTGCTCCCCACCCGCTCCATAAAGAAGTTGACATATCTGAATTTCAGTTCAAGGTCATCCCCACTCCAACCACAAAATATAGTTTTTGAAAAAACCCTTTAGCTCAAATTTGAACTTATTTGGTGAAAAAGGGGCTGAGCGATACAGCGTAATAGCCTTGGTTTTTTTTTTTGACGAATTGAGAAAAAACAAGGCTAAAAAGTTTTTTCGACAGCGCTGGAAATTCCTCAAAATGTGGCAGACGACAGGGTATAGCACCCAAGTATCGAGTAGGTATCTACTGGAATGGGTACAGTAAGTGTAAAAGTGGTAGTATAGTCATGATCATGGGCAGGCCCGTCGAGAGGTAGAAGAAGGGTCACTTTGCCGTTTGCCCCGGGCCCAGAGTTTTGCTAGGGCGCCCAAATTGAATTTCATTAGATTGAGTTGGAAATCTCACATCATTTTTGGTCAAAAATGCCCTTGAAAGAGGACCAACATAATGTTTGCCCCGGGCCCGCTTTGGCTACCGATGGCCAGGTCATAGACGTTATATAGCCACAATTGTAAGTTGAACAGAGATATCTAAGTACTGCACTCTGGCGACATGACTTTGAAAAACTGTATTTCTTCTGTCGGGAGCGCTATTATCAGATATTACCAACAACTACAGGCCATATTTATGGCGAAGCAAGCCTTAATCATTATTGTGTGTGTGGGGAGTGAGGAAAGGGCTAGATGGGAAAGTTGTCCCACAGCTTGGTGGTTTTGGGACCCCTGAAATGTAAATAAGTGAAGTAAGATGTTAGCTTCTAATAGCCGAACGAGGAAAAAAAGAGAAAACAAAAATTACTAGATACTAGATAGTCTAGACTTGCATACGCAAACCGAAAACGTATACGTAAACGTATGTAGGTAGTTGATAGGTAATAAGTTACATTTTAAACAAAGCGTATCCGAGCGAAATTCGTTTAGGGCACAACTGCAGGGCGGTGCGCTCCTACCGACAGACCGGACGAGACGAGACGTGACGTGACGTGACGTGACGTGACGTGACGAAAAAGACGCTCGATACGGACGCGGACGCGAACGCAAAACACAATTCAAATGATGCGAGTGGTTTGGCTTCTGACTATATGTACGTTGTCGTTGCGCTGGCTATGGCTACATAACGTAGGCCTACACATACATATACACATGTACCTAACGTAAGTACTCGCTTAGCAAAATCTATAACGCGTGAAAACATCACTCGACGCCTATTTAACTCGAAATTAATAGTCCCGCTCGTTATACGTCTAGTAGACTAGTATGCTGCATCTAAACGTATTTATGTACCTACTTACACTACTTACTACGATACCTACGAGTATAGATACATATCTATATGTAGACGTACGTACCCGAAGTTGTGGTCGCTTTGCGAGCTTTACAGCCCATATATTGTATACAAAGCAGACAGCAAAAATATAGCCTCACCCTGTATAAGTAGGTAGAGGCACAAAGTAGGTACAGTGGTACACCATGACTACGGCAGAGGCGTAGCGTAATGATTTTTTGAGGGGGGAATATACCTTCAAAATGCCAACTTTTCAATTTTTTTTCAACATAATAGATATAATACTGAATTTGCCAACTTAAAGTTGAAACACAAAATTGCCAACTTTTTGACTTTTTTAAAATCTCTGAGGAGGGAATGTCCCCCCTGGTCATTACGTACACTCTGGTATGGCATTTTTTTTTAGGAGTTCTTTTGGAGGAGGTGTTCATTTTTGAGGACTTTATCCCGAAATAAGGAGTGTTTTGGAGTAAGAGATTTGTTTTTTCATAATCTTTTTTTGTAGCCAAGGGTTCGTTTGATCATTTTTAGACTTTTTTTTTCGTGAGGCAGGGAGTGAATGGGCAATTTTTAATTTAGAGGTATTTTTTGAAGCTTCCTGCATGCACCGGCTTCGACAAAAATTTTATTTTTCATTCGAACCACTGAAAATATCCAACTACTCTATCTGCCCTTACTTATTTGCATTAATTTCGCATCATTTTCAAAATTGGTATGTCAAAAAAGGGGGAAGGCTGCGCAGATATTAAGGTTAAAATTAAAGCATTTCGAAATTCTTTACTTTGTTTCGAGGTCGCTAATGCCTCTTGTTTATCAAAAGAAAACACTGAAAGAAATTAGTATAGTAAAATACAGGATCCAAATTACTTTACTTTTACAAGTAAACATTTTTTTACTATACAGAATAGTAACAACCACTATTTTGCTGCATTTTGCAGCATTTTTTACTATACTGTATAGTAAAAAATACTGCACAGTATAGTAATTTTTATCATTTTTTTTTTTACTGTACTTCCATACAGGATCCAAATTACTGCAATTATAGGATCCGTTAGCATATTATAGTACAAAATATTGATTTTATGATATAATATACTGCATTTTTAGTAAAAAATACATTGTTTGTACAGTACCCAGTACTTTCTCGTTCTCTCAGTGCAGATATGAATAGGTAGGTACTGCTCAAGCGAAACGAGGAGACGAGGACAAAAGTTTCGAGATGATAGTAATTTTGAATGGAAGAATAATAGGTACATTGTGCATTTTTTCATAAATTTAAATTCGCGTTTGTTTTTTTTAAAAAGATTTTTGGGTCCTCAGAAAAAATCAGTGGATGGTAATAAACTCAGTCAGTCCGGATCTTCCGGATTCGCCGATACACTCGTCGTCGTTGTCGTTGCCGACATTTTGGGCGAACACCAAACAAAAACCAGCCTTCAACAAATCCCACTCAAAATCTAAGCTCAACGACCTCGACTCGAATTTGTCGAATTGCACCCCCTGCATCAATATTTCGAGTTTGGCTAAATTCCAACTATAGAAACGCCACAACAAAGGGACGCATTTCGATAGGTAAGCGTCCAACGGCCAAACTGATGGCGTCAATCAGTCAATAGATTCTCCAGGTTTAAAAACCCCGGCCCACAATCCACATGTGTCGCGATACTCGCGAATGAAAATCAGACCAAACGTTTTTTGTTTGAAAAAAACATCGAGGTGCCAGTTCACGATTTTTAAGATGGGTACTGATTATACCTATTGACCAACACCTCCCAAGTAATGCGTGGGCAGGTGGCGTAGGTGCTAGTAGTTATTTGCCAATGAAACTATAGTTAGGCTATACTGGAGTAGGGTACTTACTTATTTCACATCGTCTCGTATTGTTATATGTAGTTGCACTTTATGTCGTTTCCGTGCTTCACTGCGATCGTGTTTGGCAGGTACCTATCGTAACTCCCATAATCAACAATAACATCTGGGACCGCTGAAAAAGAAAACATAAATCGATGATTTCAAGCTTTTATTTCATTTTGGTCGTTTATACTGAGTATGAGTGAGTATATGTATAGGTAGGTTAGGTAGGTATTTCATGCGAGCAAAGGCACGAGGAACGGTGAACGGTGAACGGTGAAAAGGAAAAAGCAGAAATACGGAATCAAAACGTATTTAAATGTAAGTGGATGAAAGAAAACGATTGTAAAGGCTGCTGTTTCGCTCAATTGCGTTTGTTTTCTCGGCGAAAACATCCGCAGTATCCACCGTAAAAAACGCTCTATTGTTTATAGCGTTTAACCTTTGACTGCGTAAATCGTACTCGTAGTATCTGCTACGTACGTTAGGTACCTTATACCTATACGTAAGTAAGTATAGTGTATATGCCGTATACTTATATCTACGTATCCCAGCATCAGAACCGCCGTAGCGAAAGGAAGGAAACACGAATGCAAAATGTAACGGTGCGCTGAAGCAGCCCAAGTAGGCACACCGACAATGGCTTAAATTATGATTACTTTTTGTTTAGAAACAAACGAGTATAACTCGTTCGAGCGCAAAACAAATCAGTTTCCTTTTCGGTTTTTTTCTCCTTTTTTCCCCTTTTCCTACCCTCGCTGCCCTGCGCTGTTTTTCTTTTTTGCTGCTTTCGCATTCGTTCGTTCTTTCCTTTTTTTATTTTTTACATTTATCATGTCTCTCTGTCTCGTTCTAACTCGCCCGTTTCAGTTGTCGTCGTCGTCGTCGTCGTCGTTTTTGTTGTTGTTGTTGTTGTTGTTGTTGTTGTTTTTTGTTTCATTTCTTCACTCTCGACATGGTGTAATGAGTAGGCACGCGGGATAGGATAGGATGCGATAGAACGCTTTCCGCACTCGCAAATCCGCAACTCGAGTGCACTTTCTATTTTCAAAAAGCTTTTTCAACAAAATAGCGTACCTACCCATTTTCAAATACAAATATTTCGCTTATTTCTAACAACGACACGACACGAACAAAAAAAATGACGCTGACGAATGGCCGACGGCTGATAGTAATGCAAATGTGACTTGAAAAGGATTGCTCCAAAGCTATTTTATAGGACAAACTGCTCGACTAAAAAATAAAAATAGGTACTTATAGTTATACCGAGACAGAGAGACAAACAGAAAGATAAAAATAGAGAAATACTTGGATACCTGAAGAAGATTATAATAACATGAGCGCCGAACGCTTGATACATACACAATGTATGTAGATAAAAGTATACGTCCGTATCTGTGGGCTGAGATAGCTTGCAAATACGGGTGGATAATTAAGGTATTAGGATATCTAGGCACTTGAGCAGCATTAGCATCTCTATCCATATTATCTATAGAAGATACATCAGATTATACGTAGATACCTAACACTAACCCATACATAACTACACGTATTCAAGTGTGGGTAGGTATGTGAATTGTTAAAGCAAATCAAAGGATCATAATATGTGCAGCATCAGCACCAGCATCAACAACAACAACAACAGCAGCAGCAGCATCGTATCGTTAGCTCAAGATTACACCTACACGATATAATTGTATAGGGTACAGAAAGGCATATTTATTAACCTGAATTCGGGCAGCCTGATTATACTGAATAATATACTTATAGCCGGATCCGCTAACTTACAAGTCGTATAATCCCCAGTAGGTAGGTTCATTGTGGGTACAGGTAAGATAGCTTGCTTGCCATCATTGGTGAGTGCATCTAAGTATACGTAGGTTGGGAGATTTTCAAATTTCGGAAATGATTTAGCCATAACGAAATTGAGGAGAAACAAGCGTTCGATTTTCAGAATTTTCTTACTGAAATGTTCTGAGGCGGTGCCCATGCCCACACACCGAACATGCATATGCATAGTCTCTAATGTGGCTACTAATTGACTACGAGAAAAATACTTTGAAGTCTTTGTTATTCCTGCAATCTTATCAAGTTTAGAAATTGGCTTAAATTTTGAGAAAGATATTAAAAATTAAGACTGATCCGTTGTATGCTTGGGAAATTGAATTTCAGATCAAAAAGGTTCTATTCACTTTTACCTTACTTTTAATATTTCATATGCCATACGAGAAAACCAAAACCAAAAAAAAAGTGCAGAGTGGTGCAGACAAATACTTAGGTACTAAATTTTTTCAATTTTTTTGCATAGCGTCTGAACTATTGAAGATAGGAAAAAAGTGGATCCTTTTTGGCCGGAAATTCAATTTCCCAAGTACAGCGGATCAGTCTTTGATTTTTTGATGCATGTAAATGTGTACACCGCAAATAATATGATCCGCGATAAAGACATCAAAACTACTGCCACGCTATGTCTGATAAGGGCAGCAAATTTGAGGGACACCTATTTCAACCCCTCAAGTTACTCCATTCGGCTGAAAATTTAGCAAAACTACTTTCCCAGGATAAAGTCAGAAATTCTTCGCTTCTAACACCAGTCATCGAGTGTGAAGTTTCATCAAGCGCAACGTGAGTATCGAATGAGAAGCTACTCGAGGCACAGTTCACGCTACATGGACATTTTCGTGTTCTGGCAGATGAGATGACTTTTATGCATGACCGAGGTTGTACTAAATCAGTATACTATGTACTGCGATACCAAATTTGATAAAAATTAGCGTTACCATTCGGGAGGTATTCAATCGGGAAACGAATGGTTCCCGAAATTTGAGAATTACCCATATCCGCGTAAACCTGTAAATTAAAATTACCATATTTTTGTTACAGGAAAACTTGCATTCACCGCAAACTTTGCAAGATGCACGTTTCCTTTCCAGTTCCCATCCCTGATCCCATCCATCCATACGTGTGTACCCATCACCAACACTATTTATAGTATACTGATCGTGTGGCGCCTGGCGCTGAACCTGTTGGGCAGTGCACTGTGCATAGGCAATTAGGCATAGGTTGGACATAGTAAGCGCGCGGATTCCTATCACAGACAAAGGTATAACCGCAGACCATCATACCTGGTACAACTTGAGCGAATGAAGGAACGGGGATACGACGAGAAGCAACGAAACCTACCTTGTAGACGTTTCTGTATTCGTTTAGTTGGTTAGTTGGTTGGTTCACTTATCGCGCGTACACCGCATACCTAAACAATAGACACGCCTAAATAAGTTTACCCTATACATTTGTTTCATCCAATCGAAATACTCGTACTCCACTCCTCTGCACTCGAACAACCGTATGCGATACACCAGCTCGACTGCTCTACTCGAGTTACTTACACTTACGCATACCTAGTACCCGCTACTTACATTTTATTCGAGCTTATTTACGATCATTTGGGCTCGGCAAGTGTAGTCGACATCGAGTAATTTTGTCTAGGTCTACTCGTATGGTCATGGCCCATATAAGCGAAATAAGGCTTAACAACCTGCTTCATTTCAACGATCTAATTGAGGAATTTCGATTTGCAAGGTAACCACATAAGTATATAGGTGCCTACTTGACAGTAAACGGTGTCGATGCCCAAATCAATTGCGACACCTCTCGCAACATTTTTAAAAAAACAAATTGGCATACCGTTGACATGTCGGTTCGATTTAACAATATTACTAAATTTACATAGATACAACGAAGGGTGTCGCAATTATAATTGCATGGACACCAGAATTTAGAGAACTACGTACAACGTACATTTATGATTCCTTTACGCCGCGCCGTGCACGGCTGCCTAGTATACGAACGAAAACTCAAAACAAAAACAAGAAGAAAAAAAAGAAGCAAAATGAAGAGAAAAATACGAAAACTACCAACAAAAACTTTTGGCAATGCCGAGCGAAGCGAGGCGAGTTGAACAATAGTGCATTTATCGACGACGACGCGGTGCGACGAGCAAAAGTTTTCGAGGAAAGAGTGGAAATGCGACGCGAACGGAGCTGACTCTCGTATGTACTCGTAGTTTATACATATATTATTCTGTAATGTAAAAACTTTAGGCGGCAACTAATGTGTTTGATTGCTCGTGAGAGGAGACATATGGGATACGAACGTCGAATAGGCTGTGCGATACACTACGATACGGATACACTGTGCTACGTGTTTCATGTTTTTGCAGCGCGAGTGCCATTGCCAGTGCGGGTATAACTTATGTGATTTTCACAAAGTGGCGAACTTGGCTAAAAGCCGTTTCTAGTAACTGCGAAACGTCGGCAAATTTTCCAACCTACGTACATGTAGCTGTAAGTATATATATATATATATATATATATATATATATATATAGGTATAAAGGCCAAAATGCCTCGCATAAGTGTAGGTATAGGTATAGGTTAAACAAATCTAATACGTATGTTCATCTACATAGGTAGGGCGAATAAAAAAATATACAAATAGCTGTTTATATGGTTTCATTTTTAGTTGAAAATTCACCGTGGAAAATTTTATACTCCTAGCTCAAAGGGGTGCAGAGATAAGAGTACGTACAAAGTGAAGTCACTTTTTAAAAATAACGAGGTTTTATGCCACTTTTGCGTAGTGCCATCTGCGTCGTACCTTGGTCACCCCGCTTAAACCGTGCAATTTGAGTTTCTAAATCTCCCTAAACCATTGAGCTTGGAATCAAATATACCACTTCTAATTCTCTGTCAGGAGGTTGTAAAAGTTGCAAAATCGTTGAAAAATGGCAAACATGTAAAAGAAGGAGCTCAAAAATAGTGAGAGCTTGAGTGAAAGAACTGAGCTCTAAAAAATGAGAGAGTGTGGCTTTGAGAGCTTATCTCTCAATTCAGCCGAAGCGGGAGCGAAGAGCTTATGCTCCCAAAAAAGTATGGGAGCACGATTAGCTCTGGACAAGATGAGATTAAATTGGTGCGTGATGGAAAAAGCAACGAACGAAAAAAGAAACTGGATAGTAAACCAGATCTGAAGGGGAAGAGAATGAATGGCCAAGTTATAAAGTTACAATAACGCGATTAACAAAAATAAATAAAATACACGGAGGGAAATATCGAAAGAATTTACAGGCCTCAGATAATTATACCATTACAGTATAGCATTGCCAACTTTCTATTTTCCTGAATAATTGGTTTGTGCCATGAAAAATTAATAAATTTGGACTTTTCATGAAAACAGATTACCCGCCAATAGGTGCCTACGTTGGGTATACATCGTACAATACCTACCTATACCTACGTTCAGTCATGAGAAGACAAAAAAGAATAAAAAGAAGAAGAAACGAAAATCAACTGACGCGACGCGACGCGACGCGACGAGTTTGGCATAAGAAAATTACAAAGGGCGCTGTTTTTCAATTTGTAAACGTTTGTTCGACGCGGCGGTATGGCGGGAGGTTAGAATGCTCTCTTCGCGCTGGCAGCTGCAGGTCTTAACAAATTACCGCGCGTCGAGCAATTTACAATTTACCCCGCCCTCGTGCCCAGCTTTCGTATAGTTGTTAACTTTTATCGCGCCATCACCCGCGCGTTCCGCCGCAGCCACTACCGACGAGCCGAGAAAATTAACTACTCCATCTTACCCTACAGTCCTTGTTGTACCTCTTATAAGCGAGATACGTATCGCAATTTTCACACCAAACTTTTACCCTGTAACGATGCGATGCGATGGTTCCTTCGTTTTCATTTTCTTTTACCAAAGTACCTACTTTTTCTTTTTCTTTTTTTTATTCGCATTATTACCTCCACCTCCTTCTCATTTTCTCTCTTTCTTCAGCTCCTATTATCTGACCGTAACCACTGCCTGGTCGGTGTTTTCTCCGATATACAAACACAATACACGTACTCGCATAAACATGCTACCTTTATTGCTATGAAGTTACGAGTACGAGTAAGTAGGTGGATATGCGTAAAGTACGGGTATAAGTAGACTCTGGTCTAGGTAAGTGCAGCGTACAGCAAAAGATGGTATGGTATAGAGTACGGGTATAAGGTTTCATTCATGATTTATACAGTACTGGTTACATTAGATATACCTATTCCGGACGTTTATTTTTCAAGCGAGCAATGCGCGTATGAAAGCAACGCAATGCAACGCAACGTAGGTATTCGAGTCGAGGCAGCAATGCTGCAGTTGTATGGTCTCTGATGGTCTGGACTGGTCTCTGCCAATGCATAACGTTATACGAGTATACATGATATGCACCTATTATACTAATATAGCGATGCGCTTGTATTGACTTGACTGCATCTAGTAGTTATGCGTGTACATATCCAGTAGGTCTCTACACAAATGTGGTGCTGTGCCTACTTAGCAGTACCATGTATACATAGTCCAAGTATGGTATACAGGTACTTAGGTATGTTCAGTTATCTCTATGTATCGGATTGCAGCATAAAGACACCTTGTATCTAATAGGCAATTTACATCAACTCGCCACTTCAAGGAGATGCAATGCTTTCGAAGAATGCTAGATATACCTAGAACTGATTTTGCAACCGAATTGGTCTCTAAACGAGAGTCAATGAAGGAACAAAACGATAGCCGGAGACATCCAACGCTGAAAACTTGATTGTACGCAAATATATAGGGGTACGAAATTCGGACAAATTCTTAGGGATTCGTGTTAGCAGTATAGGAGGACAAATACGGGAAGAGCCCATTAAAGGATAGAAGAAAAATCGAACTATAGTACCCACGAATTCACCGTCCAACGATGATCCAACGCTCTTCGGCAAAAATCTAAGCGACACCACCAAATACGTCAGCAATTGAAGAATAATAGTTAGGTAATGATGGACGATCAATTCAATACATAAGCAGGTGAGTAGTGAGAGTATATCTCCTTTTATTATTTATGTCATATAGGTAGGTATAGGTAACTATTAGGTACCGTATACGAAAATATTACCAACAACGTTCAACGTTTTTCGTAAATGTTCAAAGTAACAGCGCACTAGCATGGCGTGGATGGGCATCAAAGCTTCGCTTTTCCTTTTATCATGGTCCAACGCTGACGCCAACGTCGACACCAACACCAACGTCAAAATACAAGTATCTACACGTTTCATGTACCAATGACTGTAACTCTTATGTATCTACTTGCGGCTAAGTTTTGAGACGCGACGATGCGACGATTGTTTACAGTGTCCTCTAAATCAAATTCGCTTTATTGCGACAAATCAAAAGCTGCTCGACGTCGCCGCTTGTACGTATGTAAACAACTACGCTACGGCAACCATTGGCCTTTGGCGCAGTGCGGCGCGGCACGTCGCGTAGGTATACTCCAGCCGCAACACGATACGGTACAACACCGTTTCAATTATTTATTAGTTACGCTTAAACGCTCTTTGATGACAGCCTTCGCCTTCGCCATCGCCATGCCACCCCGCCACACGCTTTTCACTTCCTTTACGTGGCAAACTTTGAATCCGTGGGCATGGGAGCGCCTATATTTACGTACAATGTCACGTGTAGGACCCATCGAACCCATCGAACTACCTATCTACTCTGACACCACGGTGCAAAAATTCTGCTGTGTATTTAAGTATGCACCATGCTTGGAGTCTACAACCCTCCCCTTAAAATCATCACTTTTCCACTGCATTTTACTCCTACTCACGAAAACCTCCGAGAAAAATTAGGATCCACAGAAAAATTAAATACGAGTATTAAAAAATTCAAAACTCTATGCGGAGCTATTAAGTAACCATATAGCTACGATTTTGTTTATAGACAGCATTGATTTCTCCATTTCCAATTTTGATTTTATCCCGATTTTCACTGGCTACTTCCGAGACAACTTTGTATATACTGCCATAGCGAGCGCAAAACTGCATAAGCGCAACCTGAATAGCTACATAAAACCAACTGTGCCGCACCTCACCAATTCGCCATGCCAACGCGTAAGCACACTACACTACACTACACTACACACTTATACTTACCAACTACTCAGAAAGTATATGTGTACTCGTATTTGTACTTACGATTTACGAGTACGTATTATATAGGTAGGCTATCGCTAAGTATACCTAAATGGACTGATACCCTTCTCTCGGGTTGATGTTGGCGCATTATAGCGGGGGCGAAAAACAAGGCTAGCGTAAAAGCTTAAATAATAATACGAAGTAGGTAGGCCTACATTTATTATGCGCAGACAAACACTCTTCTGTGCGACATAATCTGTTTGCGCAAAAGATTATCTCGACTAACTACACTCCTTATACGCTTTCGCAGAAAGCGTTTGTTTGTCGCTTTGCAGTATTCGCTGCATGCATTTGCAATTTGCATCTGTAACTACACAGTATACATACCATGTTCCAACTTTTAGTTCAGTTCAGTCCAGTCTTGATCGTTACACCACTACCAATAACAGACTATTCCACAACAGCTTATTAAGTTATTACACTCGTATTGATATGATATACTATATCGATCATCACATATGCACACTATGGCGCTCTGGCACTCCATCAAGTAAGTATTATGCATATATTATGTAGATTTACCCGATGTAGTAGTGGCACCAAAATATATACTGAACGTCATATGAGGTGGTGTCACTATACTTTAGCAAGAGTCTGCAGGGAAATTTTTGTACGTATACTGGTGCCACAACGACACTGACTCAGTATACCGTTTTAAAAATTGGTTTAAAATTTTATAAGCAGAGGAAGCTGTTAGTGATAGCTGTAATTCTCACTTCAATCCTACCTTATGTCGAGGCACCAGTCGTGTTTTACAAATTTATAAACGAGTCGAGAGAAAAATGTCTGTGTAGCTACGTAAATGATGAAGTTTTTCTCACTTGGTACTGATGCCACAAAGTTGATAAAGTATGTGTACACTATAATACAGAAGATGTATGGACAAACGCGAACGGATATGAGAGCGAGGGAGGACAGGCCTGCGAGCTATATGCAGAATACGAATGTAGGTACATCGAGATGCGGAAGATATGAAGGCAGGGCAAGATACTACTTAGGTATGTACCTACCTATAACGTTTGCATCAATTACACCAATAGGTGCTATATCAATGAAAGTAAATGCATCGGTAGGTAAGTACGTACACTGAAAGAAATTAGTATAGTAAAATACAGGATCCAAATTACTTTACTTTTACAGTAAAAATTACTATACTGGGTAGTATTTTTTACTATACAGAATAGTAAAAACCACTATTTTGCTGCATTTTTTACTATACTGTATAATAAAAAAATACTGCACAGTATAGTAATTTTTATCATTTTTTTTACTATACTTCCATACAGGATCCAAATTACTGCAATTATAGGATCCATTAGCATATTATAGTACAAAATATTGATTTTATGCTATAATATACTGCATTTTTAGTAAAAAATACATTATTTGTACAGTACCCAGTACTTTCTCGTTCTCACAGTGTAGATACCTACCGACCAGAACCGGTGATATGAGGGGATAAAAAAAGTCAAACGTGTATCAAAAACAAACAGGTACGTTTATTGCTCGTTACAAAACAAACGACCAAATTAAAATAATATCACAAGTCACGGGTCATGGGCAAACATTACCACGAGTAAAAAAAATAATATACGATACATACAGTATTAGTACCTATCGGTACATTACATACGCAGGTATATTATATCTACTACTTAAATCATATTATGTACACGTAGAAATTCGCATTTTAATATAATTAAGTATACATATGATACATTATACAGATAATAGGACTGGACTATACGATGTTTGTACCGGTACTAGGTACATATCAGGTTAGTGCACAGTGCACACTGCATACGCAGTAATGAGATACGCGTAGGTAGGTAGGTTATATGGACAGATAAACCTACAATGGTTAATATACTCGTACCTAGGTATATAGTAATATATACCTACTAATATCTATCGCCTTATGAACCTGACCGGCAGAGATGTGAAGTAACAAAATCAAAAATTCCCTGTAGGCATATAGTTATACGTCGCCCTATTACCAAAACTGTCCAACTCCATGTGAGGAGTTGGACAGTTTTGGTATAATAGGGCGACGTATACGCGTGTTTGAAATTTAACGAATAATTAGGTATGATAGTAGAAACTTCGTTTTGGTCTTTAATAAAAGCTCATAAACTCTAGAAAAATTGAAAAACTTTTGCTACCTAGTTTCTTTTTTCTTTTCTTTTCTTTTTAAAAAAAAAAATTTCCATGAATAACGAGCCGACTTCACGCGTAAAGGAATTTTTTTTTTTGTAATTTAGCATCACTGCTGGTCAGGTATTAATTAGACATCCGGTAGGTACGTACATAGTACGTACATTTATACAGTTCACTACACCTAGTTTCACACCTTGACCGCATGAAAACTTATTAAAAGCTATAGTGAACAAAAAGTTATACCTATCTACCTAAAACCTAACAGGTAGGTAAATATAAAATATATAAACGCGAGTAGGTAGGTTCACTTTATGCTCGGTAATGACATCAATGAACTTCACACAGGTAAGTAGGTACATATAATATATAAAGAATAAATTAAATAAATAATAAAAATCGAGATCACTTTACACGTACAAATACCTAAATAATATAATGAGAAGGTATGGGATATCGTTTCTACCTACAGTTCGTAGGTTTACTAAGTAGGTAGGCATAGGCAAGTAGGCATCACAAAAATACGATAGGGTCTATAAATGTTCCATCGCATACCTAGTCTATACATTATTGGTTAGCAATTTATGCGTTTCAGTTTTTTATACCAAAAAAGGGTGAGATAGACGCGAATAAAATATTGAAAAACAAAAACCTCGATACAAAGTACCTATATCCGATAAGTTCGTTGGTAACGTTTAGCTACACGCGTACTTCTATACCTAATTAAGTAATTACTCATTTTTTTATTCCATTAAAATCGAAATACTTGTACCTAACGTCATCAATTCATCATCATACTGAAAAAACTGTTTGGTAGTTAATGACTAATGAGTACATACAAGAAAATTGGGTAAAAAAAAAAATGACGAAACGAAATTTCTGAGCTGATTACTGTAAGAAAATGGAATGGAAATTTAGAAATTGCTAATCAGCAGGTATACCCATTTTTTGTATCGATTCTTACTGGATTAGTATACCTACCTAATAGGTATATTTGGTTCTGATTAAAAAAATTTCAATTCTCATTAGATTTTCATTCATGTAGGTACCTAATCATTTTTGAAATTTCGTTTCGTCATTTTTTTTTTTTTTGTACTCACCAAGTCACTACAGAACAGTTGTTTAAGTGCACGTGCAGATCTGTAAAATACGTAGGTAAGTACGTAGTATGTAGGTACAAAATGAGATATAGCTTATCTACTACCTATGTTTAGGCTTTATACCAACATTCATTAGTTACAGGTCAAGTACCCAACTACTAACCCAAACTTTGAACCTAAATCGCATTTGCTCGTTTAACGTCAGAAATTCGCTTTTCATTTCGTTTCGAGTTTAACCACAAATATGAAGATCTTGGTATTATAGGTAGGTAAGAGCATGCTGGACATATAAGGAATGACGAACTATCGCAAAAGAACTACGAAACCCGAGTAGGTATAGGTACATACAAATATGACATAGCACTATAAGGTTTAACAAACTGGATTAGTATTTTGTATACGTAGATACATAGACATACCCAATTACCCATCCATGATAATTTATAATGTTATACGAGTGCTCTGATGGTATATTAACTATATAACTATAACTAACAACTAAAATAATATATAGAAATAGATAGTGATACAGAAATATCGAAACTAAAATGCCTACATATTGTAGGTCGCTCAGTACGAGTAGGTAGGTTAGGTATACATATTGACTAGAAAATTTTAATCGTCATTTCAAATCGCCATCATTTGTCATTATTCTCAAGTTTTACGTGCCAACCGATAGTACCTCGACTCTCGAGTAGGTAATTCAAATGCGAGTAACACTATACTGGTATAATGAATAATGCCTAATAGGTATTCATCTAAAAGGTGTACTTTAGTAGATCTATCAAAGAAAGAAAAAAAGAATGAAAAAATTTCTCAACGTTTTTGAGAAACCCTCCAATCTTTTTGCCTCGATGTTTAAAAAAAAAAAGCTTCCAATGTTTCAATACCTTTGAAATAAAAAAAATCTTAATTTTATTCAGATGAAACAAATTTTCAATTTTTTGTGAAATGTAAAACATATTTTGTAATTTTGTCACAGCGAATTTTTTTTACAATGTTTCGGAGTAAAAAAATCTTTCCTTCCCGAGTTGCTGAGAAAAGAATCGTTAAAAAACGTTAACTGGGGGGGGGGGGGGGGGGCTCTTGCCTTTTAAGACGTAAAAATACGTATTTCTCAATTTTTAGAAAAAATTCCTCACTCAGCTTTTTCGTAATCAGAAATTTTTCAATTTTCTACAATACTGCTCGCCTTTTTTCATTTTTTTTTGGGATGAAAAATTACTCAACTTTTTTAAGGTGATTTTTTTTTTCTTTTTTCGGAGTAAAAAAAAATCTTAAAATTTTTTGGATACGAAAAATTCTCACTTTACGAAATTTTAAAATATTAATTATTAAAAAAAAAAAAAAACGATTTTTTATCCAACATTGAAAATTTTTCAACTGGTCATCCCCTTCTAAAAAATAAATTTAGCTACACCCTAGAAGATTCCAAGTTGATGCACCTGAAACTGACCCAACCTATGCTGTAAGGGCCCGGCTACACATATGATTTTTTTTTGATTCGTCAATTCCAGATCTTTCTAGAAATACTTATTCGTAATATTATTCGCAGTTTTTGATGATGAAATTGATTAAATAGTTTTACAGTAACCCAAGCATTCCTAACATACTTATCCCAAAAAACAAAAACAAAGAATAATACCGAAACCGCGAGTAGATAACTACATAATCGTATATAGGTAGGTATAGACCAAATCTATCTACCTACACCTGCAACGAATATGGAAAGTCGCAAGCAAGAAAAAAAATTATAGGAGGTGTGAGGATTGTGCACCCCCCAGATTTTTCTTTAAATCGTCAAATTTCCGAATTTTAGACAAATCTTGGAAAAATTGACTATTTTGTTAAAAATCAGCAAAATTAGTGATTTCTGTTAGAATTTTACTAAAAAGTTGGAAAATTTTAATACAAATGTTGCAGCGAAAAATTTGAAAAAATCGGCAACTTTATGGTGTGTTACTACCGAGTACAAAATTTGTCCCTCTCCCTCAAAAAAAGAATAATAGGTAGGTAGAAAAATAATACATTCTGCCGACAAATTTGTAATTTTTTTTTAATTTCTGCCTGCAAATTTCTCATTTTATCCCGAGATTTTTGGCTAAGCTTCGTCTTTGAACGCAACACATACAGCAAGTTGTATATGGTATATTATAGACGTAACTAACCTATACTTACTTCATGTACCTAGGTAAGTAGGTATAGGTATAGGAGTAAGAAGAGCATAAACGTAAAACTATAACCTATACGCTTATAGTATGTAGGTATATCAGGTACGATAATATAATGTAGACTCAAATAGGTAGGTATAGGGTATACCTACAGGCACGAGTATATAGGATATGTACGTTGTACGTCTACCTGAAAGACCAAGAGGCGAGAGGAGTGAAAGCCGATTCGAAACTTCTGGTCATCGTGATCGGATACGAATCGGAAGATTGCACCTTGGGCGACATTTTGTTGCATTTGGCAGTGGCAGTAGCGCCGGCGGCGACATTGCAGTTGATTGCACCACCGATTAAAGAATCTATTGAAAAATGCGACGATTTGTGTTTCTTGGGACTGGCGGTTGGACTGGCGTTGACGCTGGTGCTGCCGCTGCCTATGTTAGCGGGAATGGTGGTTGTGGGCAACGTCGATCCGACGCCGCCGGATGCTGTGACAGGAACTGGTTTTGGTATGTTTCGCTGTTGCTGATGTTGATGGTGATGGTGTTGTTGTTGTTGTTGTTGCTGCTGCTGCTGTTGCTGTTGCTGTTGCTGTTGCTGCTGGTGAGCGTTTAGCAAATTGAATCCTAACGAAAGTCTGGCCAATTCGGCCGGAGGTAATAACGGTATGGCCGGTGGTAAAGGCGATATGTACGGATAAGGGCCATGATGCAGAGCAGCCGTCTGCTGGAAAACGTGGTACGGATCGTTGCCGCCGCCGAGGTAGGTGGCTGCTGCGGCAGCGGCTGCCATCGCCGCCGTCGAATGATGATCGCGCAGCAGAAAGTCGGGATGTTGTCGTTTGTAGCGTTTACGACGCCGCAGAAAGCTGCCGTTGTCGAACATGTCTTCGGCCATCGGATCCAACGTCCAGTAGTTGCCCTTGCCCGGATTGCCGGGTTCGCGCGGAATCTTGATGAAGCAGTCGTTCAGCGACAGATTGTGACGAATGGAGTTCTGCCAAGCGGGAAACTTTTCGCGGTAGTACGGGAAACGCGACATGATGAATTCGCATATGCCACTAAGCGTCAGTTTTTTGTGCGGTGACTGCAGAATGGCCATGGTGATGAGCGCGATATACGAATACGGCGGCTTGGCCATCGACGACGACGATGACGAGGACGACGAAGATTTCTTGTCTTTGCCTCCTCCGCCTCCGCCGCCGCAAGACGAGCCGTCTTGGTCGCAGGCTTCTCCCGGCAGCGGACTTCCAGCCATGCTGCTGCATTCGTCGTTGGAAAGGTTCCCGCCGCCACCGCTGTCCGGCAAGGTATGTAACGCGATGTTACGCGCTGCCAGCCGAGCGCAGAAATCGTTCATGTCTGCCTCGTCCGAGTCTACGTTAATGTCCGAGTCGGACTCGTCTCCGCCTGACGCGGACGATGGCGGCGGACTCACGTACGGACCGGTCAGCTGGACAGCATCGGCTACTGCCGCAACCTGAGCGGCACAACCGCGTAGATCCAGCGGTCTTTCGAACGATGGTAACATTTTTAGAGAATTTCGAGCGCGAACGGCAGCCGCAGTCGCAGTCGCAGCCGTGGTCGAGACGACCCGATCGTCGATCGCGTTATTATCTTCTGCTTGAAGCGGTGAAACCGAAACCGAAATGTCTTTCAAATTGTACGATAAAGATAGATTACGATAGTCTAGCAACGTCAGTCGATGATGGTGATGCAGATGATGATGATGATGGCGATCATCGTCACTTTCGTTCATCGCGCACTGCACCGCACCGCACCACACCCGCACAAGCGCGATCACGATCACGATCACGATCACTCCGCCAACGAGTGAATCGCGTAACGCGTGCAACGGGAAAAACGCTTCGACTTCGAGTTTGTCTGGATACTACAAATGCGAACGACGCGATCATTCATCTTTTCAGTTTTTGCAGTCGTACTCGCAGTCGTTGACAGCATTTTTGCTTCCACCGAAGCGAACAAAAACGACGAACAGGACAACGACATTGCAGACAATGCCCCAACACCTCAAAAACACACTGTGCTCAACGTCAAGACGGCACCTATGATGAACTAAAAAGCCAACGGGAACCGAAACAAACCAACACAAACACAACGAACGCACGTTTATAAATTATTAGGTATCCATTTCGTACCCGCTATCATACGAAAAAATTATATTATGTACGCATCTATTTGTAGATGGGAATTCGCGTAAGCTCGTCGAATATACACCACGCGTACGGTAAACGAGGTACTCGACAATCGGACATGGTAAGTTAGCGTCGCGTAAGACGTGAATTAGCGCGAATTAACGAATCGGCGAAGCACCGCCGCAGTTGCACTGTATATGTAGGTATATCCGCGTAAGCGTAATCGGTCGGTCGCGTATACGCGGCTAAGGCTACCTATACGCAATACGCGCGCGTGTACCCTTCGATAAACGAGAGTTCGCGGAGCAACGGTTGCCGCTCCCGTTTCCTTTACTGGCGACCACAATGTACCGCCTACTTTTCGCAGGCGTGGTTCTCTTCTTATTGGATACCAAATTCGGCAGAGAGGGTTAAATGGCGACCAGCTCTATGACTTGGCGTGGCATGACGCGGCCTGGCTTAACCTTACTTTTTCTTTTCCCAGTATACCCTACCTAGTCCCTATAATTATCTACTGGGGTACAATTTGTAGGTACGACCACTTAATACATTACAAATCTCATAAATCAGTCGTCTCGTCATATATCCACATTATTTTATTATACCTAATTACTCATACTTATGTTGGAAATTGGAATAGTTGAGGCTCTATTAGAGTTCTAGTACAGTTCTATACACCTATATCATCAGTCAAGTTCTGGCCTATCGAGAAGGGGGCCAAAGGAGTGTTTTGTCCCAGATAATGAGCTTTGACAAGCCACTGAGAGAACGAGAAAGTACTGGGTACTGTACAAATAGTGTATTTTTTACTAAAAATGCAGTATATTATATCATAAAATCAATATTTTGTACTATAATATGCTAATGGATCCTATAATTGCAGTAATTTGGATCCTGTATGGAAGTACAGTAAAAAAAAATGATAAAAATTACTATACTGTGCAGTATTTTTTACTATACAGTATAGTAAAAAATGCTGCAAAATGCAGCAAAATAGTGGTTTTTACTATTCTGTATAGTAAAAAATACTACCCAGTATAGTAATTTTTACTGTAAAAGTAAAGTAATTTGGATCCTGTATTTTACTATACTAATTTCTTTCAGTGAGACAAGGGGCTTGGATTAAATTTTTTCTGCTCAAGTTGGAAAAATTACCATACTTTTTCTTTTCAATTCAGCGTATACCAGTGCGCCTAAGAAAAATTTGGACAACCAAAATTTTTTGAAAAAAGGTCAAAAATTCACTTGGAAGGAGTACTCCCAAAATGATATTCGCCCGAGTACTGCTTTGATCTCAACAACCAGATGTACTGTACCCTCTTTCGTTTTAGGGAATCGAATTTCATTTAAAATAACCTATAATTTTCATCAATATAATCAGAGTAACAAGTGAAATATTTGCTTCCCACAAGTTAAAGTTACAAACCTCAAAACATGAAATAAGAGGTAAGAAAAATTCAAAATAGTAACCGCTTTTATAAATATTCGTACATATCAGTTACTTTCAAGAAATCGATTATTTTACTGGTCAATAGTTTTTCTTTATTTCTATAGTTGGAGGAAAAACCTCCGCGTCTCATGGGTTGGAAGAAACGGCATTCCAGTAAAAGAAGATCGACTGTCAATATCTATGAGCATTTGCTACATCTTGGTGGGATCTTTCGGTGATTTAAATGAATATCTACTATGAGTTAATTTTGTAAGTTCTACTCAACGATTTAGAATTGAGACTTTTTGTTTGTTCCATTCTGGGTTGTATTTTCAACGTTTTGTGCCTATTGCTTTTATGAGTACATATAGGCTAATAGTTTTTCCATTCTTCATTCCAAGATTTACAAATTTTCTTTTTAATTAGTGGTATGGGAACAAGTGGATTGTATAGGTATGTAAATGTATATCCCATCCTATTCCTATTTTCTTACTCACATAATCTTTCCTATGGTCTAATTCTGCAAATCCTTCTCTCTCCAAAAAATCTAAATTTTTCTAGTGTGCTACTCTTGCTCCATATATGGTAACATTGAATTATTCAGCCTTTTGTAACCTTTTACAAACAGTGATCTTTCTTTTGACCACTTCATACTCGACGTTACATCGAGTATGTGAAATATACTTGCTTTACCATATGTCATGGTAACTTAAGTACATAAAATAAATCCCTTCATCCCAACCATTCTATGGCTCTATAGCCTACCAAACCTGTGTATAGCTTAATTAGCCATAAGTTTATAAATACACTACGAATTGAACCAATCATCATAATTAAACCGATATAGAAATAACTCAGACATACAGGCACGCGACACGATCATCCATCCATCTACACCACAATCAAACTGCAAGACCTTCATCTCTTAGTACATCGAGCTGGTCCTACTTCTTATCAGCTCGGTGCATTTCCTCTTAAATCGCTCTCATTGTAACATACAATGTTACACTTCCTTGCTTCATAGTTACTCTCAATTTCATCTTTACGTTTTTATTAATTCTTTATACAAAAAAATCGAGAAAAAAAATCATTTTCAATTGACAAAACGGGACCCCGCTGAAAATTTTGGTGGTGCTTGAACACACTAAGTACAAGCCGCAGTGACGCCTATGCATATAACTGCAGTAGTATAGAACGCGATAGATGCAGAGGTGGAAATAAATGATAGTAGCAATAAAATTGATTGGAAATCGGAACGATCATACAAATATCATTTTGCAATGTAAACAAAAAAGAAAGCCATCAACGACAATGGCAATTGCCAATTGCCGAAGCAATAACCAATAGCCTATCATTTGTTACATGTCGTATGTAGTCTAGTACAGCTTGCCAAAGCCGCAGAATAACCAGTAGATATTCGTATTATACCGTCAATGTATGAGTACAATAGAAGGGCCTCACTCACACGGACGGATAGACAGGCAGGCGGACGAACCAAATTAAACGTATCTACTCACTCCCCTTTAATAACACACTCGTTAATAGATGATTGTTACACTCACACTTCAACCTACGCCCGGCATTGCCGGCGAATAATCTCTAGATAATCCATAAGTATTCCTCTTCCTTTGTAGATACCTATCGATTAAGATGTTTGTTTCTTACATTACGATGTGAAGTTAAAAGTTGTGGGTGATGAAAGAAATTTCTTCAAGAAAATTAATGAAAACAGTCAAAAATAATCTCCCTCCTAAATTTCCAATATTTAGCAGTAATTACCTACATATTTTATTCTCCTAATATTTCAATATTATGTAAGTATCATTCATAATTTATTTTCAGACTTGTTTTTCGCATCTATATTCTTCGTTTCTTGGTGCATCTGATCGAGTCGCGTAAATTTTTACATGTAGAGCAATATTAAATTTAATTTCTCCAAATTTTTCCGTTTCTCAAAATCTTTTGGTGATTTTTAACAATTAATAGTATTTTTTATACATCACTAGGGTTGAGCAAAACATGATATAAAAACTTCTCAAATAGTGTACGGGTCAGAGCCCGAAAAATGTTCATCCATCGAACTTTTTTGGTGGCACAAAAATTTATCAGGCTTATGTTAGACACCTATAGGGCATTTCTTCCTATCCAGCACAAGGGGGACTGAGACCTCAAAAAAACGCATTTTCCAAACTCGGGGTAGCCAAAAAAAACCACAGAATCTGAAGTGGCACTGCCTCTCGACCTCAAAATATGCTTTTTTTGTACTCGGCCGCAGGCACAACTGCATATTATGGCTCTTTGAATGCCATTTCTATGGATCTTTGGTCTTTTTTCATGATAAATATGCCACACCCATTCACAATTACATGGGTAGGCAAAAATAAATCGCATAATTTAAAAGTAAGTGCCAATAATTGAGCAGCACAAGTGCACAACTTGCTTTAGTGCAGTCATAATGTTTCGCAAAAGCTGCATTTCCTCAAAATAATATTGAATGACACGAATCCACATCCACATTTTTCATACAAAGTAGCCGTGTAACCGATCAAAATGAGGTAAAATTTTCCGCTGAATCCAAAAATCATGTCAGTTTTTTTGTCTTTCCTCTCTGGTGCATGGAACCTAGCCCCCTATTTCACACTTTCATGATACATCACTATGGCATGAAATTTCGCGCTGAAATCGAAAATTATTTTAAAAATTTTGTCCGCCCCCCTACAGTAGAACAAAGCCCCCTTTTTCACATTTTTACACATAAAAATTTGAAATTGGAGGGGAGGGAGAGGTCCAATTGAAATTTTTATAATAACCAAAAATTATTCCTCAGACTTGAAGCTACAACTTTCGTTTGAAAATTTTTTCAATTGGACCCCATCTCTCTCCAAATTCGCAAAATATGACCTCAGATATTATGCGAGGCGCTCTGTGAAAAGGTACCTAAACTCGAAAAAATCGAAATAGATTTTTTTTAGCTTATCTGAAAGAGAATTTCCTCCTGTGTAATATAAAACAAAAAAAAAAATCGAAAATTGCTTGAAAATTGACCGAGATATACCACTTCAAAGTTCTCACATGGAAAACGGATGATTGGAGAAAAACGCTCCGAAATTGCGCCGAAAGTTTTTTTTTTTTTTTTTTGATAATCCAATCAAAACGTGAAAAATCGATTTTTCCGATTTTTTTGCTCTCCTGAAAAATTTGCGTTTTCCGAGTTTAGGTACCTTTTCACAGAGCGCTTCACATAATTATCTAAGGTCATATTTTGCGAATTTGGAGAGAGATGGGGTCCAATTGAAAAAATTTTCGAACAAAAGTTGTGGATTGAGGTTCTAGAAATAATTTTGGTTATGAAAAAATATGAAAATACATACATGGAACTCAATCGACTCGAAATTTTAAGATTCACACAGATCTTTCTGATATACCGCATTTTGGAAAGAACTAAAAAAGATGAAAAATTATATTTTGTGCAACCCTATACATCATGGGCATGTTTTACCGGGGGGAGGGTTGTCCCGCCGATCGGAGGATTTAGGGGCCCGAAATTTTAAATAAACGAATAATGCGAATTTTAGCTTCCATACTTAACAGTTAAACCAGGAAAAAAAGAGGAAATATGTTCCTGGAGTGGAGCCGGAATTTTATGAGTTAGGGCTATGATTAAGTACAGCACACAACAGTACACTGAAAGAAATTAGTATAGTAAAATAAAGGATCCAAATTACTTTACTTTTACAGTAAAAAATACTGCACAGTATAGTAATTTTTATCATTTTTTTTTACCGTACTTCCATACATGATCCAAATTACTGCAATTATAGGATCCATTAGCATATTATAGTACAAAATATTGATTTTATGCTATAATATACTGCATTTTTAGTAAAAAATACATTATTTGTACAGTACCCAGTACTTTCTCGTTCTCTCAGTGTAGGTATATCACACCATACAATACGATCACATTATTGCCTACTGCACCGCACAGCATCGACAAAAAAAATGAAAAAACATAAAATGATAAGAGAAAAAAAGAAAATCTTACCTCATTTTTCTGCCATTATAGTGAGGAGGGTCCATATCGACTGCCTTTATATACCTAGTGTCATCGTCAGCGCCATATTAATAATTTGATTCCATTCTCCTGTGAAAAATTACAGAATAGGATTAGGATTTTATGTAAGTTTAGGTATTAACATTTAAAGTGTCTATTTCTATGTATACATAAACCTATAATTATGAAATACCTATGTAGTTTGTTATACCTATATGTTCTACACTATGTCATCATTTTTGGTGTCTACAGTTTTTTCCCTTCTAAAATCACTATTTTTCCACTACTTTTCACAAAATTTTCAAAGAACTACTCGACAGAAAATTGAGAACTCCCTCCACTCTCAGAAAAAGTTACATCTTGAATTCATCGCAGAAAACATTCAGAATGACAGGAAATACTCTACTGTCTTACTTTATATTTTGTTCAATAATGGACAAAACTTCATGATTTTTTGACCTCCTCCCTCTGGTGTTACAGAATTTTCATCACTTTCACTACTCATTCTTCAAATCACCAATTTTTCACTAATTACACCATCAGTAGACAAGACGTACACACGTGTTGACATAACTTTTTACTGTCGTCTTTGTGAGTGTTTAGTTCTAATCAAATACACATAGGTAGGTAGTAGGTTAGGTACCTATCAGCAGGTACGAATCTTTAGTTTAAAAAGTAATCACGAATGAAAGCTAATAAGATACATAAATGTAGTATGTGTATGAGATGTTACTTTTTTAAAAATTATTATTAATTTACTTCGTTCGTTAAGTTTAAGTATATACGATTTTTCCCCGTATATTCTTTATTAGTTTGTTATAGTTAGTATGTATTACGAGTAGTACGGATATTATCATTTTCATTATAAATATTATTAGAAGCTTTAGCTTGGCGTTTGTACGTCTAAAGTAAGCAACATTAGAAGTTATAACATATGTACCTACACGTTGTCGTAGTTTGTAGTTGTAGTTGCCAAATGCAACTTCCCATACATCAGAAGGCGTGCGCGCACCGTATTTCGAGTAATAATTCTTTTCTTAACTAGAATAAAAGCTATTAACATTTTTTTAAATTTTTTTATCGCGCCGTGTATTTATTCTTCGATCAACATCAAAGACGCGATGCGTTAAGCAGAGAGTATGTGTTTTGACACGCCTTTTTCGTTTAGATTTGACGCGCCGCCGCCGACATACGCATCACCCGATTATTCTTTAATCTTATTTATGCATTGCGATGCAACTCAACGCAACGCTGCGCTAGTCAGAAACATGTATGATGTACCGCACGTATGCAAGTAGGTATACATACGTATGTACGTTGCCCTGATCACTTGTACCTTACCTATACGTACCTGGACTTTTCTATAGGCATGCACGCGACCGGAGAGGAACTATATAATAGTATAGCCCCCCCCCCCACCCCTCCAAATAAGTGTAATCTTCGAAAGCTACATTTTATCTAGACATTGGTGTCTGGGCCGCCCCTCGCAACATTTTGGTGAAAAATTCCGAAAATCCAACAGTTTTTTTTTCTCAATTTTGTACTGGTCAAATCATTCCCGAAATTTGAGAATCACCCATCTTTATAGTAGCCTAATGATGTTATGACGAGTTGACGACAGACCACAGGCGAAGTCGCACTCAACCGCGATCGACGCAGCAATGGACTTGTAGTATCTACTCGTAGGTTCAGGTAGGTAAATATTCGGTAGATACGTATACTCGAAAAGGTATGGCATACCTACCGCTACTGCACATTACATTGATATACGTATAAAAATTAGAATTATGGCTGGCCCACCCTTTGAACTATCCTAGGTTTGCACAGTTGGCTAAGTATGCCTGTATCCGCATCTACTCGCATACGCCATAATGCATTTACCTATACAAGAATATTGTATCCATCTATAGTAAAAGTAAATTAGCTACTTATTATTGGCTACCGGCTACTGTTTAGGTATCGCTTCGCCACGCTGACAAGAGTTGTTCCACCATTCAAAACCTTTTGACCAATTCGCCGACGCGTTGTTAATACGTATAGGTAGGTATCGCTATTATATTGCAATATACTCGTAGTCTTTTACACTGACCGTCGTTTACCTATCTCACTTCCCATATGCCAATTGCCATTGCCATCCTAAATCAACGAAAACGCTCGTCCCTCGTACACATGTAGCGTGTAGGCCTATAGGTATGCACTATGCATGGCAGGGTAAAAGAGGAGCAGGACGAGGCACCTAACCAGTAACTACCTTTACGCATACGTATAGGTATGTAGATTGTAGATGTATGCGAAACAGTACGCGTACTGTACGCAAGTCACTCGCGTACACTCGTAAGATATAAGGTAACTATGTACGAGTATGTAGGTAATTAATATACTAACTAATTGGTAACACATTCGGTTTGTTCCTTCTCCATAAAGCAGCTCAGCGCGCTGGTGCGTGGTGCGGCCCACATACCCACCCTATACGTCTCTTTTTCAAAACTGCAACAGGCCGTTGCACCGAACTACCACTTAATAATAAATGTTTATGTTAACACCTTGAAAAGGCATAGGCATAGGCACATGCACATTGCACAATCAAGGTGTAGTGGAAAAAAAACTCGGATTTCGACCAAACTCGCAGAGGTATTTTTTGTTTGAGTTGAGAGCCTCTCAAAAAAAAATTTTGAGCCCCCTACCTTTCAGGGGAAAGGAGCTACGGGCCCTCAAGGTAGGAGCACTTATGATTGCCACTTTTGGGTAATGCTACCTACATGGTACCTCGGGAACATCACCACTAGAAAAGTGCAATTGGAGTTTCTACACCTCCCCAGACCACTCAACTTGAAATTTGATATCGATTTTCTTACCCTACCAGGGAGTTGAAAAGTTGCAGATCGCTAAGTAAAAAATCGAGAATTTCGAATTACAAAAAAATTAAATACCATTTGCTTGGTATACCAAAACATGGACTCAAATGGCTCCTATTGATGCAAAAGAACTATTTCGATAGAAAAAATTGAGAATTTTTCATAGCAGGGTTGCCAATATTCCATTTTTATACATTATCAATTTTTACCAAAAAAAAAATTGACAAAATTTGATGTTTTATGAAAATCAAATCTTGGCAACTCTGCTATTGAAATTTTTCAACTTTCTTTTATCAATAGGAGCCATTCGAGTCCAGTTTTGGTACATTAGGCTAGTGTACCTACTAGCTGCTGATATGTGGCGACGAGATGAAAAACTATAATAGCCCCAAGGTGCTACTGCCAATATAGAACTCAAAACTGCCAACTTTCAAATTTTCTCAACAGATCATCTCTACCTACGTACGTACTACGTAGCCATATAGGTATTTGTACTTATGAGAAAAGAAGATTTGAGTTGAACTATAACATGCAAGCTGACTGATCCGAGGTATGCCGTGCATCGCAGACTGCGTGACGCCCGAGTGTTCGTCTGCTTGGGTTGAAGGCAAGGCAACCTTGTTCGCATCGACATGCGGTTCGTTTCGCGTTAAAATGAAAAGACCAAACAAGACAGCGACAGCGATAACATATTACCGTAGGTGTCGGTATAAACATACAAGCGCAGCTACTCGTACCCCATTAAACATCATATGTGTGCCACGCCATCGCCATCGCTGTACATAGTACGCTGCTTAAGAACCGACAAAAGACAACAAATTGCAGTTTCAACAGGTTCAACGTGCGGTGCCTTTTGAGAGAGATAATTGCGGATGGACGAGTGAGCGAGTAAGATATAATATAATGACACTCCGACTGAACAAATTTCGCTCTCGGGCTTGGGTGTTCGCGACTGCGAGACCAAATTAACTGCTAGAAATAACCTCCAATCTACTAATTTGTAAGAGTACAAATATCACAAATGTAACCGCATAAGCAGAAGCACATCACTACCGATCTCTCTATGTAAGCGCATCACTATACACAGTGTCTACAGGGACCCTACCCTTCCCTTCCCAAAATCACTACTTTTTCTACTACTACCACCCACAAATTTTTATTTTTAGCCCCCCCCCCCCTACCGAAAAGATGCAGAAAATTGAGAACCTCCTCGACACTCGACACTACGACAATGCAACCGCAGTGCATACCTAAGCCGTATACCTAATATTGATTGAGTATCCAAGTAGTGCATAGCCAATAAGTTGAAGTTCATCAACACTATACCGAGTAATTACTTAGGTAAGTATATAGTGGAATACACATAGGTAAAAAAGTATGTACGAATATACAGTATACTAGGTGCCTAATGTGTAACGGTGCGTGTACGCAGAAGCACCGGTATGGTACCTCTGCCTACTCGTATTTTAACCTGTTTACAGTTGGTCGGCACAACACGGCAAATGGGTGACTGGGCCGAGCGGCGCGACGAGCTGCTCTCGCTGCCACTAATCAATCGAGATTTTTGCATTTCCTTTTTCACACCGGTTTCAAGTTTTAACGAGACGACAAATGCCACCCCCGCTGCAATATGAGAACTTCTCTCGACTTGTCTAATACGTAGGTAATACCTTACGTATTTCGTGATCGATATCCGTTCTTCCAAGACTTCCTTTCTGACCTCACTCGCTCACTCACTTGCCCGGCTGGCTGGCTGGTTAGCGGGCTGGGTAGTCGGTATACGTAGGGGTACGTCTGTCTAATGCGCTCAATCAACCGTCAACTTGAATAAATACTCGCCTATTCTCGAGTACGCAGCTAACACTCGCGGTTATTTATGTATTTGTAGCAACTAAGTAAGTATTTCTCCAGCTATAGTTATTATTGTGTAAGTATGGTAGATACCTATTCGTAATAATAGGCTCAGACTTGCTCGAATCGTCTCAATAAGCCAATAAGCTATAATTTTCTAAAGAAGTAAGTATTTAGGCACGAGCAAGTGATACGCGAGAATGTGATTGGAATAACAGCCTCACTCGGAGTGTAGCAGCAGCTACGTACTTACGAGAGTACAAGTACCTTCGTTTAGAATCTCCATACATAACTCCGTAATTACTTGGAAATCGAATGCTGTTAAATACCTTGGCGTTCATCTAGATTCAAAACTGAACTTCAACGAACATATTGATACAAAACTGAAAACCGCAGTCAGTCGTCTTCGCATGTTATATCCATTACTCAACATAAAATCTCACCTACGCATACACAGTGGAAAACTTCTCTACACGGCGTTACTACAACCTATTCTAATTTATGGTGTCATCTCTTGGATTGGTACTTCGAACTCTAACTTTCAAAAACTTAAGAGATTTCAAAACAAAACTTTAAGAATAATTACACGTAGTCCTTGGTTCATTCGTAACTCTCAAATTCGGGAGGAAATCGGCCTTGAATCGCTTAAATCTTTTTCAACCAACTTATGCCGTTCCAACATCGCTAAAATTCGTTCAATGGATGACCTCCAGTATCTCATGGTATCCACTGTAAATCGTCGTTTTCGTGCAAGAATTGCTCAAGATGTCCTTAATTGAGGTTTAAATCCCTCATGTTTTCTTTTTTTTTTCCCCCTTACTTTTAGTTCTGTTACCTATCCGTGATATAGTGTACGTACACTGAACCGGTTAAATAAAATTGATTGATTGATTTAGAATTAGATACATCTACATAAGTAGATATATATGACGGCGCATGGAAAAAGGGACCTAAGGGTAGAGGTCATTTTTGAAGGAGATATAGCCGTTTAAAGTGAGTGGGGTACATAAAATTTCAAAAATTATCAAAATAAAATTAAAATTTTTAAAATTTTTCTTTTTTTTGGAATTGGGGTAAAATTTTGAGCGATTGAATGAAACCGGTTGGAGATCTCTAATATCATTTTTGAGAAAGATATAGAAATTTTAAAGTTGTATTATAAGGTGAACTTTAAAAAAAGCTCTCCTGTAAAATGTCACTTTTTACCCTTAGGTCCCTTTCTCCATGCGCCGTCACATACATATAAGTACTTGAGTAGCTAGTTAGCTAGCTAGCTAGCTACTTAGCTAGTTATTTCTATACGTACAGTATATGCTTTTCTGTATAGACCCGCAGAGCGGTTACGTTGGAAAAAGGTACTCGAATATCGACCTAGTAATTTTTAAAAACCACGACAGTTGTTTCCTGCGGCGAACGGTTGTATGCGTACTCGTACTCTTAAGTATATTGTAAACGCGTGAATTCGCAGCATAAAGATCAGAACTTAGAAGCGAGCCCGGCTATACGTCCCAACGTACTCTCAAAAATCACCGCTATTATAATTCAAGAGGTTTAGCCCAACTGTTTAAAAACTCGGTCGAACAAGCGTTAATAATGTGTTACTCGCGGTTAACAAAAATAAAATAATTCGCTACGATTCTACAAGCTACAACACCACACACCACACCGCACCACACCGCCGCCCCCACTCACCCCATAAATAGCGCATCGTGCACGTACTCGTCTACTCGACCATAAAAACATGGAGCGAACGAATGAAAGAGAGTGTACGGTACTAGCGTACAAATAAGTATAGGTACGTATATGTATAGTATACACTACATATACACTACACGTAGCGTACGTACTCATAGTTGTATATTATACCTACTACTTGTACACAAATTCGTATTCGTAAGTATATATCATGTAAGACAAATTCATACTCCTACTCGCATTTTCACGACCAGTGTTAGCCGAGGCTGACTGACATACTCGTATGTAACGTAAACATCGCATCGAAAAAAGATCTCTGCTCGTGAGGAGGGATGAATTCTCAACCCTTGTTATAGGGAATGGAAGGCATCAAAATTCAAAATAAAAACCTAGATACTTCTTACTAACTATGTGGAATACAGACGAAAATTTTCTTTACCTACACTGAGAAAAATGGATTTTCAAAAACCGTAATGATTCTGGGTAAAACACAGTAAAATTAGGATATGTCGCCAATTTTAGAATCATTCCGGTGAAAAACAGAAAAGATTCAGTTCTATTCCAGAATGATTATTACGGAGTTCAATTGAATCTCTTCTATTTTTCACCGGAATGATTCTAAAATTGGCGACGTATCCTAATTTTACTGTGTTTTACCCAGAATCATTACGGTTTTTAAAAATTCATTTTTTTTTTTCAGTGTACTAATACTTAAAGCACATTACACGCTTAGAGAATGGTATACTAGGTAGTACTCTTAGGTAATACCACACAAATGAGGAATTTTTATAACTGAAAATGCAGTATACGAGTACCATAAAGGCAAAATAGATAATAATTGGGATCCCGTATAGAAAATGTAATAAAAATACTACCCAGTAATAGTAATTTTTAATGTTGATAAAGGAATAGAGTTCATTTTTTAAATTTTACCCCTCGATGTTTCAAAGGCGTGAGTGAGGAGGGACTAAGTTACCCCAAATCGAGTTGAACCCTGAACATTGAACTTTCAAATATAGAACCGAAACCAAAAAAATAATATAATAATAGTAGGTACAGGACCGGCGAGAGCCAGCGCGGGCCCCGGGACAAAAATTTCATGGCCTCCTTTTTTTTTGAAAAAATATTTTTTTACGAAATAAAAGTTGTCATTTTTAATTTGAATTGATTGATGTATACTCAGGCCCCAAAGAAATTTTGTTATTTTACCTTAATAGTCCTATGAGATGAGAAGAAAACCCGTACTGTCGGGAAAAATCCGGGCCCTAAAAGAAATCCGGGCCCAGGACATTTGTCCCCCTGTCCCCCCCCCCTCTCACCGGCCCTGAGTAGGTATGTACAATATAATCGTTCTCCCTCTCACACTTTTCACAGTCCCGTCAAGTTTACCTGCGAGCAAAATATACGAGTATGCGCGTATTTTAGGCGCTCGGTTATGCAAATCATTTAACACCGACTAATACATCGCCCACCCTACGTCCTTCGTCTACATCAATGCGTTCTACGCAAACCAGTTGATACAAAAGCATACATACTAAGCGAAAATACGAATAAAAACGAATTTATTCGTCATTCGGTTGTTAACACGCTTTAGTCAATCAACCAGCCACGAGCCATTGTACTTGCTTTTGCCAAGTATCAGGGTATGCGTACAGATAGATACGAGTACGACTACGAGTATTTTATAAAATGTCCCGTCTACGTCTACGGTGCGGTATATAATGATGAGAAATGCCTTCGCTAAACATTTAGGTAGAAGCTGCGAAGGTGCATCTCTCCAAGTTTTTGTAAAAGTTTTCATCGACCACTCTACCAACTGCGACACCTACGCCACGACTTTGCCAACTCCGCGGGCCGTTTGAAATAACCGAAAAACAAAAAGCGAAACAAAGCAACGAAGAAGCGGAAAAAGTGAGAAAAAAATTGTGCCACGATTATACGAGTAGAGGGCTTTTAATACAAGTATAAAATCGACGATACAAATCAGCTACGCATTTGAACGGTGATACACTGAAAGAAATTAGTATAGTAAAATACAGGATCCAAATTACTTTACTTTTACAGTAAAAATTACTATACTGGGTAGTATTTTTTACTATACTGTATAGTAAAAAATACTGCACAGTATAGTAATTTTTATCATTTTTTTTTACTGTACTTCCATACAGGATCCAAATTACTGCAATTATAGGATCCATTAGCATATTATAGTACAAAATATTGATTTTATGCTATAATATACTGCATTTTTAGTAAAAAATACATTATTTGTACAGTACCCAGTACTTTCTCGTTCTCTCAGTGTAGGATTCCACTACGCGAGAAGTTCAGTTTTGGTTTCGTCGCCGGCATCGGCATTGGCAGTTTTTGCCAACAATTCGACAAGCTTTCCCAACCCGATTCTCACTACCCACGTTTTTCTTTTCCTGTCTTCCCAAGCAGGTAGAGGCAAAAAACATCGTACACTATCTCAGAATAGGTTACGTACTTTGTTAAAATAAAAACTTTCCCAACTTTTATAATTAAAGGATGAACACATACCACTGTGTATCTGAGTACAGTGTACAGGTACACCCGTACTTGGTCTGTGCAGTACATCACCCATACACGGCTGATGAACCATTTTTAGAACGAGTATCTGATGTGTGGCACATTTGTGTTTTGAAGCGGCTCTGTTGGCGGGGGGGGGGGGGGGTGTACATTTTAATTGGCGGACTTAAACTTGAAAATTTCCCATTTTTTCGACTGAAATTAAGAGTTTTTCTTTTTTTTCCCGACTGAAGTATTATAGGTAAAATAAGTTATCAAGTCAAAATTTTGCGAGTTGTATTAAAATTGCAGGCTTGACCAAAAAAAAAAAAAAAAAAATCAACATCACTTCGTCCGAAAATTTAGACTAAACTTTTTTTGGGGGGTTACACCATCATCATACCCCTCTCCCAGTATTTGAACAGGACATTCCGAGTAGTATGTCGAATGTCACAATTGTGTATTGAGGATGACCAGTATACCTACAACGAGCAGTCGAGCACCTATGCGTTTGGTAGCTCGAGCTGTTTTTTTTTTCTTATTTCGAACAAAATTTGAAAATTCTTATACAAATAGAAAGCTTCTTTAATTTAATTTAAAAAACTTTTTTTCATGTTTGCAACTCAAGAGTACTGCACAAGAAATATGCAACCCTCAATTTTGCCGTTGCCCTATTCTTTCATCGCGTTGCTTCCTCGAGTTTAAAACTACGAATAAGTACCTAAGATAATCGAGTGTTTACTATTTTTTTTTTTTTTTTTTTTTCGTAGAAAAATTTGTAAATCTCGATTTATAGTTACACTATAGTATAGAATACAGCACATAATACGCTTGCATTCCAACTACTACGTACCCTCATACGCACTGCTGTACTCTGTCATATCCCTTTTGTCGCTAGTGCTGAGCGGCACTTGAAAGTAGAGCCGCGCCGTCTACAAATATATCTACTCGTACATATAAATACGGCAGTATGGCATCACGCATAACACTTGCTCAGATAGTACACAGTTTACGTTCGAATACGCTGTTTGGTAAACAATTAGCCGAGCCAATAAAAACTTATCTACTTACTTACAACCTCGCAGCAGCCGAAGCGATGGAATTCGAACGAAACTGACTAAAAAGTTGAAAGGCAAAGCATCGGCTACAGCTACAGTCGCTAAGTAGAGATTTGTATGTATATTGTCGAATGAAGAAAAACAACACGAAGAGCATCTCGTAAGAAATAAAATACCGACTAAACCGTAATCCAACCTTCAATAAGCGAGAGAAGCGAACGCCGGACACCGAGGAACATAAAGATGAACAAATGCTTTACCTACGTGAAATCTACAAAGTACGGATGGGTAGGGTACTCGAACACTCGCAGACAAAAACTGCAAATGCGTACTCAAACGTATATCAATTTAAACAATCTGTTCGACCAAGTCTCAATTGCAAATAAGGACACTCGTACAGTGAACAGTACACATATATACCAGATAATACTCGTAGGCACGAGTAGACGCGGGTACCTAATACCTATGGACGATGAAATACAACTTTATTACACTAAAATTGGACGAATTGATTGATATTTCAAAATTGAGATAGATAGATAGTCAGACTTACATACGTAACATAAATCACAATTTTACACGTATAGGTACGCTACGTAGGTAGGTAAGTATTCATAAGATCGTTGAAATTGGTGGATTTCGGACGTCTGTCCTGTAGCAGCATTCGACTGAACTGAGATGAAGAAATTTCTTTGCTGCCATGCTTGTCGCACGTAGAGTCTTCCAGCAGCTGGTTAAAATCTGGTAGGTCTGAACACCCGATACAGATGGGATAAGGGGTAACCGCACCCACACCCTCCATGTGCAACACACTTCCCTTGGATTCGAGATCAGCAGTCAGCACATCTTACTATAGTTAATATAGATGCAGACGAGATACGTGGTCTACAGAATGGCAATGGTGCGTGGCGGGAATGATGATGGTCCAAAAGTTATGACTTGCGATCATCGGCCATTTGGGCTAATATTTCACCGAGTTTAGACGAGTTCAAATAACGACCTGCGAAACAAAGCGCTACATGTTCATTTTCAGTATCAGACTCTCTACTATTGGTAGGTTCGCTCTTGTCCTGTATAAAAGTCTAGTTATAGTCTAACAACCTAACGGCGTTGAAAAGCAAAAGGATGAGTAGCGAATTAGCGATTAAGACTATCGTATTTTGACACGTTTTAAAAATAGTATAGTAGGTAACTAACTCGCTGGATCCACCATCATGTCTACGATATTATTCGAGTACTATACCATGCTCCAAATACAGAAAGCCTGAAGACCAAGGAAGTCAAGATACCAAGGCTGGTGACCCGAATCAAACCCGAAACTCGGAGGAACCCGATAAAATCCGTGAAAAGTACCTGAACCCAAAACCCGAACCCAAACCTTGATCAACCCAAACCCTGAACCCGAACGCAATCCTTGCTGAACCCAAACCCTGAACTTTGAATCCGGAACAAATGGATCCGGTTCACCAGCCCTGCAAGATACTATACCTACCCACAGGTACTTGAAATTTCGCAGTATCCGCAACTTTGCAAATCGCACCTTTACTAGACCATATCGTTACCATGCAAGCGTAAATAGGTAATAGTATGCTTATCTGTTCGGCTCTGTGCCCTACCTACATACCGATAAAAATTAGACGACATAATCGCGTGTGACAGGAAGACGATGGTGCCGCAGCATGGACTGCTGCCCTCAGCGCATCCACGTATTCTATATCGTAAGTATCGTAAACCGCTTGCACCATGTACGCTTTCTCGTCGCTGTTGGTCGACGTAACAATTCCCTGCGAAACAAATCAAAATACCAACAACGTCGTCATTCTCATCTCGTTAAATGAGAAAACTTCAAAGGCGTAAAGCTTAAAAAGAATGCGCCCGACCACGTCCACGTCACACCGCCTCTCTCCTACCACCTACAATCGACGATAAACAATTTGACGGCAACTCGGCATCGTCCTCGCTCTTCGCCCTCTCGCGTACGCTTATCGGCGACGAAATCTATACAGGCCTTCGCTCTAATAAAGACAGACACGAGAGCCGTGCGCCTTTTAATATCGAGTACCATATAATACGTACACAACACAACACGCACGCACGCTCGTAAACTTCGAGTCCTCTCAATAATAATAACAACAACAAGAACAACTATAACTACAACTACAACTACAAAAAACCATTTGTCGAGGGTCGTGACTAAATAGAAACATTCCTGAGACGCGTGTGCGAAACGCCTACGGCGCGAGCCCTTAATATTTACCGTCATCTCGCCTCGCCTTACCTCACCCATAAATGCTGGTTGTCCAATTTTTATCGCTTATTCCACTATTCGATGCTCCTCAGTCCTCACTCGATGCTATTACCTAGCTGATAAGATAGATAGGTGGCAGGTAATATAACGAGGAGTAGCCGAGCTAAGTTGAAGATGCTGCACTTCTTTCTATGTACGTGTACATACAGAGTGGCCTGGGAGTGGTGGACACTTGTTGAGATATGCATAGATAGAACAGAGACAAACTAACAAAAAACCTTGATGTACACACGGTGCCTACCTTTGTAAATGAAGGCGCAACAGAGGTTTAAGAATACAAGTTTTCTTAGTAAAATTGGTTGGCAACGATGCGTATGAAAATTTTTTCGACCCCTTCATTGGACAACACTTTAAAAACTTGAAAAATGTTGTGTTCGTCACATTGAAATGTCTAACATTGAACTTGAAGGAGTTGGAGCAACGAGAAATTCTTGTCCATAGAACGGCATGGTGGTCTAGATTTTTGAAGGAATGTTAAAAAGACTTGAAAAAATGCAAAATTCTGTTAAAACAATACACGAAACTCGTATAGTAAGTAACTTTTTGACAGAAACAAAAAAGTTATGGGATTACTTGGGCACCTCTGAAAATGAAGATGCTGCACTGCTTTGAAAACACTTTCAAATATAGGTAGGCAAATTTTCAACATAACAACACCTATTTCATATTATGTATTGTCTGGTAGGAATTTTGAAATTAATGAAAAACACAGTGCCTTCAAAATCGAGATGGGCACCGTTTAGACTCTGCACTATTCTATCCAAGGCTCAAAAAGTGTCTCCCACTCAGGGGCCTGGCCTTTCTATACACATACTTATACCTACATAATTAAAAGGCGGAACTGGAGCGACCAACCTAAGAAGCTACGAATCTATTTTTCTATATGTACGTATAATATAGTAGATGGATAGGTAGTTTAGTTAGGCGAAGGTATGTCTGTCTACCTCAGGAATGCCCATGATTCGAATCATTTTGGGATTCGAATCAAAAAATTTGTGATTCGTATTCGTGATTCGAATCAATTGTAGTGAAAATGATTCGTAATGATATGATTCGAATCATTTTTGCATGATTTGTGATTCGTGATTCGTGTTTTATCAAAATGATTCGTGGTTTTTCGAATCATCAGTTCATCATCACACAAAGTCACAAATACTCACAAAAAAATTGAAAGTTTTTTTTGCCGGCCTTTTTTTCTCTTTAGAAGTCTTTTTTCATCACTTGCTCTTGTTTTTTTCGTTCCATGTGTGTGACTTCAACAATGATTCGAATCATATTTTAATTCCAATGATTCGAACTAAAGGATTCGAATCATTTTCTCTCGCTCAAGATTCGTGATTCGTGATTCGTGATTCGAATCAAAAATAAAATGATTTGGGCATTCCTGGTCTCTACCTCTACACACATGAAGTAGGTGTGCTGCTGGGCTGCAGGCATCGATAAAATGCAGGCAAGCTGGCCGACCATGAAAGAAATACCACCGAACAGCGAATGCGAAGCACCGAGCGAGGAATTTAAATATTAGTTTTAACAAGCTCGGCAAAATAATACGAAAAAATATGTGGAGGAAGGAGCGCAAAGGCGGAGCGAGCACGGATGCGACAATAAGTTATGCTTGGAAAAGCAGCTCCGAGCTCGTAGTCGTAAAAACGGCGAAACTCTATTAGGAGAGAAAACCACCACGTCTTTCAATAACACCCCAAGAATTTCGAACATGTCAAATTTCACAGCTCGCTTGTACGCCTGTACGCCTGCTGTACGTGTACGTATATAACTCTGTCTTTAGTCAGTGGTACGGTATGGTATTGCTTTTAGTTATTTGCTATTGCTATTGCTATTGCTATTTTGCTATTGCTCGAACGAGACAATGCGATGCGATGCGACTCGACGTCTTCGTTAATACGTGAACGACTGAACGATGTACGTGTAGTCGTGTACACGGTATACTTTACTTATATCCTTTGACTATATACAATAATGGACTGGTAGAACAGCTGGAATTCCTTAGCAGAAACCCCAAAAATCTCGAGTGGAAAAAATTTTCAGTACGGGTATGCTGGTCCGCCATTTTGCGTAGTATTGAATTTTATATTTGCTCATAACTCTGAAAATACGAGTTTAGCAAAAAAATGTCAAGAGATATTTTTTGTATAAAATTAAAAAACCTTTCGATTGCAATAAAAAAAATTGAATTTGGTTTGAGTTTAGAATTTTTGAAAAAATATCAAGGCACAATAAGGCGGCCCAGCGGTTCTCTACTGTGATGTTTCACTGTTTTGGCGCATGTGCAGAAGATTTTTTTTCCACTCTGCCTATGAAATTGCATAATCGGAACGCCGGCATATCGGATCAAAAATTTAACATTGCTCTTATGGGGCTTTACCAGTCCATTATTGTATATAGTCAAAGCTTATATCGCATACCTATCTATATTACTCTTCGTGTACCTCGTTGTACAGCTCATACAGCTATACCTGAACCTACTTACTCGTATAAGAATCCTACATACAGTATTATCAGACAAGAATTAATTATTCATAACTTTATTTGGGTAAGAGAAAAAAGAATTGGCTCGTATCACCTTGGTAGTTGGTACCTTTCAACTGCCTAGGTATTTCAATATCGCACTTGAGAAAATTAAAAAATTGTGAAAAATACGGCAACACGCGGGTCATAACTAACCAGTAGATGAATGAGAAAAACGAGACTAGGGCTTTGAAAGTACCCTTGGATCGCGCGGTGTACATACATTGCCTAACTTACAAACTGAAGGAGCTACTTGCAATGCTTTGAAAAGCGGTATTTTGCGGAGCAAAATCGGTTGGCAACACTGCGTACAAAAAAAATTTCGCCACTGGCAGAGTGGCAGTGGATAGCAATTGCAGTATAGCACTTGACAATGGCAACAAAATCTGTCTTCACATTGGGATGACTATCTTCGAAATTGAAGGAGTTACGGTGGAATTATTGTGAAAAATATTACCCACTCAGTTTATATAGGTATCACACTTCTTAAGTAATAACTTTACATAAAAAAAATCGATTTTGTGGTTTTGAGGTTGTGAGGTCGATTTGACACACTACATCCAAGGCAGCGAAAATTCTGAAGTAGTCAACTTTTTTTTGAGATGTAACGTTATTACTCCAAAGGTGGGATATAAAAGGTGCACTAACATAAACCACTTTGTCGAAGTGATACACACTACGCAGTGGGTGGGTGGGGGTGAGGACCTCAAATTTTCCCAACTTTCCTCCAAAAATTCACTATTTTTATCCAACATTTTCTGCATGGAGAGTAAGAAACCCCACACCTCCTGATCGTTTCGTTTCTGAATAGAATGCGCTACTTTCTGAATGGTATAACACTTATTATTGTAGAAGTGAGGAATTTTCAACTGGAAATGCAGAATATTATACCCTTAAAATGCAATATTTTGTATTAAAATATGCGACCCCGTCCTAAGAGAACACGCATACGCCTAAAATCATGTTCTTCAGAAACAATCTATTCAAGTTTTTAAAATTGTATAGTTCTGGTTCAGTTCGGCATATCAAAGAGGAGCAAAAAAAAAGACTAAAATTGAATTATCGTGATTTTTTTTTTCAACTTGGTGATATTGGGGTATTTTGACGTGCTGGACAATTAGAAAATCAAATTTAAAATACCGTAGCTGAAGTGGTTTCTTTCCTGTGACAGATAAAAGCCAGGAAAACTTTGATTTAAAAAAAGTACTAAAAAGTATAAGGTGATACCTTTAACTGTCCATATCTCACTCAATTTTTAAGATAGAAAGGTGGGACCAATTCCAGTGGAAAGGGGTAGATTTGAAGAGTCCAAAACCACAAAAACCTCAAAATCGAAAATTTAGGTGTAAATATCTTTTCTTGGGGCAGGGTCACATATAGTAATTTGGAATTTGGATCCTGTATGGAAAGTGTAATAAAAATTACTACACTGGGTGGTATTTTTTACTCTACAGTGCATTCAAAAGTACTACCCAGTATAAGTAGTAATTTCTACTACTAGTAATGTGGATCCTGCGAGTTATTACACCAATTTCTTTCATTGTGGGTAGGTAATTAGGTAAGTATACGTATACGAGAGACTTGAAAGATGCCTAGGTCTCGGTATGAGTGCGCGATGACGATGCGGCAGCATCAGAGGCAAGAATGAAAGAGATGCCGAATGCGGAACAGAATAGGAGAAAAAAAAAACAATCAACCAAGGCCGGGGTTGAAGGGTTGATGCGATGTGCTTACGATCGCCGCATCTCACGTAAACGTAGACGACAGACGTACGCAGTAGCGGTAGCGGTAGCGGCAGCGGCAGCGGCAGCGGCAGCGTATCAAGATATGTAGTTGTTATGAATAAATAGGTATACAAAAATAACCTTTATTCGTTGGGTTTTGGTCGTTTGGTGTAGCAATAATAAGCGTACAATAGAATGAAACTAGTCGCAACTAATCTAAACTATTATTACGAAATGTAGCGAACCGTTTATCGTTTTATTGTGCGCGCAGTATTTACGCTTTATTGTAAGAAATTTTTTTATTCACGGCGCGGCGCGGCGCGGCGCAGCGCAGCGCACCCTTCGATTTTTGGTAAAACCCCGCTAAGCTGTTTGCGACTAATACGAGTAGGTACATACATACACAACCGCCGCTCAGCCTATGTAGTACATTCATACAAATTCATACCTAACTAGCCTATATGTACCTAAACTAAGCGCAGAGTCCTCCTTTCCCTCCAACTCCTATTATAAGCGAATGCTACCTCACCTCACCACACCTCGCTTCGCTTCACCCCTAACTTTCAATGCTCTGCTGGCTCTTTTCTCTCCCTTTCTTTTTTTCTTTCTCCAACTCTGCTTCTTCTTCTTCTTCCTCTTCTTCTACCCAACCCTCGATGATAGGTTTGTTAGTAAACTGCGCATTGTATTTTATTTATTACCCTTAAAATACCTGTAATAATGTGACAAGTAAATAGACCCTCGTAAACTAGCTATAACCCACACACCTAAGCTAAACCGTATCGCCATTTTTATTAGCTTTAAAAAATGCGACACGGTGGCGGAGCGCGGCGTGCGGGCATAATTTCGAGCGCGCTTCTTTCTTTTTCAATTTTCAAGTCTCGGTGATCGCACTGATCGCCTCACCGGTCTGCTCTGACACGGCACCGCGACCACATCGCATTCTTGATCTCAATCCCCATCTGACACACTCAATTATGTACTCGACTCGCTAGTCGGTATAGTCACTATCATTATCATTACCATCGCCATCCATCCTAGTCACCATACCAATTGCGCTGATGCTCATCGATACCCCTCTTCTTACATACGTATACGTAAGTATATCACTCTATACCTTTGAATAAGAGTTGCAAAAAAATTATGAAAACTCCATACCTGGGTAATTCTCAGAAAATCGGCAAATTTCACTACTGTAAAAGTTCAGAAATTTGACAGGTTTTTAAAAAAATTTTCTCAAGGTAATTGGAAATATATATGCCCCCGAGTACTTTTATGGTGTTGAGGTCAATTCATTTCCCAAAAGGGAGGGGGAGGACGATTCAAAAAGGGGTATAGCCGGGTAAAATAGGGTGATTTGGCCCCCCCCCCAGAGCGAATTTTTAAACCAACTAGTGGAAGTTGGTCCTTATGGTCTAAAACCCCCGTGACCAAATTTTTAGGTCGCTACCTCACCCCCACCCCCTCCTGGAGCGAAAAATGTGATTTTTCGATTATAATTTTTGATTTTGACAGTTTTTAACCACATTTTTTCAAACTCGGGTAGATGTTAGGTATTAGTGAGTATCTTATTATAGCTTATTAATAATTAATAAAATTTCAGTATTATAGCTTATAGAATAACTAATTGTCGAATTGTCCATCGTCGTGGCTGTAAAAATTCATCTTCGCCACGACGAAAGACAACCACTCGTGATGCACGACGATGGACAATTCGACAATTAGTTATTCTATAAGCTATAATACTGATATTTTATTAATTATTAATAAGCTATAATAAGATACTTACTAATTAGAGTAAATTTCCTCAGTTTTTAGGATGATCAGATTCTTTATACCGGAGGAATGATAAGCCACGACGATGGACACTATTTTTGTAAATATTGAAATTTTCACAGATGATTACGTAAAGAATCGCTCTGTGCATTGGCATTCGAAATTTCAAATGTGGATAGTAGTCTTATAAAGGTAACAAATCAGTGTAGCCATTCAGCAGCAAAAAATATTCTCTCAGCGAGCTGAGACAAATTTTTAAAAATTAGCCACGACGATGGACACAAATCTTTGCTACAGTTTTCAATGATCAGGTGTAGTTGTACTAAACACTTTTTGTGATCATCATTCACACTAGCCTATACACTGAACTTCCTAACGACGTGTACTTACGTTTTTTTTCACAAAAACATGGTGATTTCCATAATTTTTGAAATCTGTTTTCAAAAACATGTTGTGCTACAGGCCACGACGATGGACATTTTGAGGTTTAGACTAACTTGTACTCAAGGGGAGGGGGGTGGTATTCATCAAATTGAGCATGATGGATTAAGGACGTTATAATGTACAAATAACCAAAAAATGAAAGTTGGGCATAGTACAGGAGTTGAGAAATCAGCCTGTTACTCAAATTTGCCGATTTTCGGAGAATTACCCACCTCCTCTGAAAAAAGGAGTGCTGACTCTAAATTTTTTTCAACCCTTTTCTTTAAAAGAGTTAATGTGAAATTGCCCATTGCAAAATGAACTTTTTTCAAAAATAGGAATAATTATTGAAAAATCTTGAATTTTTTCGTCATAACCTCTCAGAATTGGCCCCGAATAATAAAAAAATAATTTTTTGAGCAATGTTTTCAAAGAAATTATTGAATATGTGAGATTTCCCACGTAAAAAAATCCGCGAAAAAACCGGTTCTTTTTTACATGGCAAAAATGATTTTTTTCTAAAAATGGGAATAATTGAAATGTTTGGAATTTTTCCATCATAACCTTTCAGAATAAACCCGAATAGTGAGAAAAAAAATTCTTTGAACAATTTTTTCAAAGGAATTAAATTTAAGGAAAATTTGAAATATCTGTTTTTTTTCAAAAATGGGAATAATTGAAATGTTTGGAATTTTTCCATCATAACCTTTCAGAATAAACCCGAATAGTGAGAAAAAAAATTCTTTGAACAATTTTTTCAAAGGAATTAAATTTAAGGAAAATTTGAAATATCTGTTTTTTTTCAAAAATGGGAATAATTGAAAAATTTTCGTCATAACCTCACAGAATGGACCCGAATATGAGAGAAAAAAATTTATTTGGACAATTTTTTCAAAGAAATTCAATTTGAGGAAAATTTGAAATTCACCATGGCAAAAATAATTTTTTTCCAAAAATGGGAATAGTTGAAAAATTCAAAATTTTTCGCCGGAACCTCTCAGAATGGACCCGAATATGAGAAAAAAAAATTATTTGAGCAATTTTTTCTAAGAAATTCAATTTGAGGAAAATTTGAATTTCATGGCATATTTTTTTTGTGAAAAAATTTACAAAATTTTCACCTTCCCCCCCCCCCCCCCCCCCCCCCCCCGGCCCAACATTATGAGCACCACTCGAGGAAATAATGATTCGCCGGCTATGCGACCATTGAAAAAAATTACCTAAAATGCTTGAAATTCGATTGTCGTTAAACTTGTAATAAACAGTTTGTACGTACGTACGTAGATACACGTTATTAAAGAAAGAAACGAGAGAAGAAAAGAACAGGGTGAGAGAAGGGGAAAGAAAAAAAAGGCTTTATACGACGGTGGCGAGGCAAAGTATCCGGCGAATTCAGCAAATTGCAAAAAAGAACGCCGGAATACAAATAACTTCGTTTCTTACACAAAAAGAATATAAATATCGATACCTGGGCGACATTAAATTTAAATTTACTATTCGAAAGTACACGCGCGAGAGGACACGATAAATGGTCGCATGGCCTTTTCACTCGTACACGAGTATTAGTTACTTTCGCCGTACGTACCGTATACAGTACGTTATTTACGTAATACCCGCGATACCCCTTCCCCAAATACCTATTCTACCTGTATATTGCTGAACGAACCATAAATACTACATACAGGGTGTCCGGCGATGGGCGAAAATTTTTTCAATTGGACCCCTTTGGCAAATTTTGAAAAAGTATCTATACCTGATATTATGTGAAATTTGAGTAAAGGGAGAGATCCAATCGAAATTTTTATAATGACCAAAATTATTTTTAGGATCTTGATCTACAACTTTTAGGTATTTGAAAATTTTTAAATCGGTTCCTTTCTCGCTCACTCCTCTGGGATTTTTAATTAATATCTTCGAAGTTTCATGCAAAATCAGTGGGGAGGGTGTCCAATTAAAAAAAACTTGAAACAAAAGTTATAGCTAGAAGACGTAGGAATAATTTTGGATATTACAAAAATTTCGATTTGATCCCTCCTTCCCCTCGAATTTTGAATCTAATAAATTGCAATTGAAACTTGAAAGAAATATTCCGATTCCAGATAAAATGGCACCTAGATTCAATTGATTAATTTCAATGAACTATACTCACATAGGCTGGTGGAAATGACAACACCCCCTCTTGAAAATGTATAAAATAGGTATGGTCTATTTCGGTTTATAACTGTGCAGTGTGCCCTGGTGATACACAAAAAATCCCGAAATTCCTTCGAAACAATACCACACCTACATAAAATAGGTGTTTGTTTTTGAGAGAAACAAAAAAGCTATGTGAAGACGAAGAGTTTGCCTCTTTTTAAAAAGTAAGGCGCTACGGAGCCTTAAACCTTGAAAATACCAATTTTCAAAGCTTCCTAGCCCCTTCATTTTCAAAGATAGACAATTATTTTATAAAACTTTTTTTTTTCAAAAAGTTACATCCGTCGTCTAATTTTTTAAAATTTTTGATGACCACTGCCCCTTCAAAATCGAGATAGGCACCGCGTGTACATCAAGTTTTTTGTTAGTGCCATGGTGTTGCCTACTCGGTTACCTACAATACAAATTTAAAGTTGGACAGACCACGAGACCATTCGCAGGACACCCTGTATATGGTCCAGCGCAACGCCGCTCCGCCGCGCACCGTCCACTGCATCGCACGTACGGTACATGCGGTATCGTCCTATGTTTAATAGCGCACCGACAACTGACAAGGCGTACACTCCAAACGAATAGCCATCGTATAAACGATTTTAAACAACTCTATCGTGTCCTTATAAAATCTTTTTTTATTAGATCGGTACTAGATATTATTATTTTTTTTTCAATACTTCTATCGAAGCGGAAGCTTTATTAAAAAAGTTGATAAAAGCTTTCAATAGAACTTATTTTGTTTGATAATACCTACGTTAGGTAGTACCTACATAGTCTCTTTATAGAGGAAATATGCTAAACAGATTTTTTTCTCGGCTAGTTTGCTTACGTTAACGTTAAGAAGATTCGTAAAACGAATGAGGGAAGAAACGATTCGTATATTTGATCCCCTTGTATACGCCGAGCCAAGGCATGGCAAGGCAAGGCGCGGAAAAAAGTGCTTGGTAAAGCAATAAGTCGACAAAACACGCTTCTTTAACCTTTTCTTTCTTAATATTTTCAAATCAACGATACTCGTTGATACGTATTACTTACATACCGTAGATCTAGGTAGATACTCGTAGATACGCCAGAAGACAATTCTATCGCTCTCGTAATCGTATACGGTAGTTTGATATCTCTTTATACCCAGATCCACCTATCTACTCACCACTACTTGTACGTGCACTTTCATACATCGTCCTCGTTATGGATCAAGTCCAAAGCTTGCCTATAGTCCAAAAACTGAAACTTTACAAGAATGACAAAAAAAAAAAAAAAAAAAAAAAAAAAAAAAAAAACGAGGGTCAATATTGTTACTTTGTTAGGTACCTATACCTGTTATTTTAGTTGAAGTATGGTAGAATTAATTTTTAAACACGGTGAAAAAATGAAGGGTTGTTTTTTTCATCCTTTTTGAGTGAAAACCTTGTAAAGTTCCAAAAATTTGAAAATATTAATCGTTTTTGGACTTGGTAATTTTCTAAAAAAAAAAAAATTACGGTTAAATTTACATTTTACAGCGTAAAAAATAGGCTCGTTATAAATTATGATAAATCAGTGTCCGCCGATGCCAAATCAAAAATCAAAACCAATTTTTTCAAAGTTTTGGACTACTTGGTCCGATGGCATGCTTATTGCGTACCTACCATAGGACGGGGTGAAAAAAAATCATACAGTGGTAAAAAAGCAGCTAGGTGTACTCTTACTAGGTACTTTATGTCGCGTCGTATCTAGGTAATGAAGGCGAAATGAAAAGCAAAAAGAAAAGGACGCTTTAGTATGGTACGGCGGCGACGGCGACGACGACGATGACAAGCTTTATTCTCGTATTTTGATGAACGTTGCCGTTTTCACGCCCACTTGATCACTGATATGATATCGACCGCGAATACGAGTACAACAAAACACAGCCCAGCCCAACCTAGCATTCATCCATTGTCTGTAATAAGAGCGATTAATTCCGCTGCGCCGATGCTACCGCTCGTCGCTCGTCGCTCGTCCTCGTCCTCGTCCCTGTCCCTGTCCCCGTATACTAGTCCCGAGTCCTATTGTGAATTCATCATTTTCGCCACGTTGGCTTGTATCATCCTCGCCAGCGCCAGTTGTCGTTCGTTTAATTTATTAGGTATTATTATTATCACCATAATCGCCGTCATTATTACTATCGCTTTACTACCATACCCCTTGTCGTTTCACCCTTGCTTTAATCGTTCGTGCGTACGTGCGACGCGACCTAACTACAAATATCTGGCTGGTATACCTACGTGTAAACGTAGTTCTAGGTGTACAGATAGACATACCGAAGAAAGATGATAAAATAACGAATAGATACGCGAGTAATCGCACAATACGTGAGCCAATCTTTCTACAGAAGCGAGAGTAGAAAAAGGTCACAGCTCAAGTCGTTCGTTCGCCATCACTGTATGTTCGGGCTATAAAATTTCATCTACGAAACAATTTGGCACTACAAGTTGATGAAGTAGACACTCAGACAGACTGATATTCCTGTAGCTACTGTCTAACCGTAGCGTACATAAGGTAATAGCAGATACACTCGCATTACTAGCTGTAGCCACACGTACAACGGGCCTTTTAAAAACAATTTTGTACATACTTTCAAACGAATCGTCTCCATGGTACGGCCGGCGTCGTCTTTAATTTCCTTCTCCCACAGCAAACGTTGCAGGAATTCGTCCAACACGTCCGCTCGAATATATTTCGCCATCTCGACGGTCACAGTTCCGATATCCTGAACGCAAAAACACAAAATAATATTACAAATCTAGTCGAATATTTACTACACCTGCCTACGAATTACTCAAATTTATGCACGAATATGTACATAGTATATTAGTAGAACAGACACTCATCACCATACAGCATAGGAACTTGGAAACTGTTACGTCAACATCAAAAATATACGTAATACTTACTAACCTTGTCTATTACGTGGCTCGCATCGCACCTAGAACCAATTTCTTGCAATTTGATCGCGTTCGAACTGCACAAAAAAAATTAACTCGCGAATTAATACAACACTAATTACACTAATGTATTGTTTATAATACATAAAAACGCGACGGTACGATGTAAATTTACTCCAGAGCTCTCAACGATATCACTCTTCGATCGCGATACGTTATATCGTCTCGAATATTTTGGGATTTGCGAGACCGATCACAAACGAAAAAATCTGCATTGGCAAATGGCAAATAGGAATAGCAAAGTATTGCGAATTGACTCTCGCATCATTTGCTCATAAAAATGTAGCATTTATCGATATCTATGATTCATACCTTATTCATACGAGGTATAGTTTGAGATAACGAATGCGATTACGATCACAAAAGCGAGAATCGACGATACTATCGTAAGTCGTAACTCGCCCCCTCCCCTCGCTTTACCCTGATCTCAACACTATGACGAGCATGATTGTGTCATGCGATCAGCAATCATACTCGCTTCTAATTTCTTGCAAGACGATATGCGATACCAAATGAACGGTATCGTGAAGAGCTAAGAAGAGCTATTATTAAAATATGTATTTTCATAAAAATCGCATTAGCGTACACGCGTACAGTACATAATTATCCGAAGCACTTGATTGTTTTATTCTCATAGTGATCGATTGATGGAGGCTAGTTCGGGCCCGTCTCTATGACACACTATGCAAAATAAAATTTAAAAAAAAAAAAACTGAAAATTTTGGATAGTGTGTGATTGCGCTAGCAGTTGGGCTAAAACATTTCAACACTTACTCAATGGGTTTACCTACATTGGAGTGGATCGCTGCTGTTGAATTTTACCATTTTACCGAATCCAATACTGCATAGAGGTACTTGATTTACAAAATTGGAGGAGAGGGAGGGGTCCAATCGAAATTTTTGTATCAACCAAAATAAAGTTTGGCAAGTAAGAGATGGCAGTCCGAAATTTCGTCGTATCGTAACGCGGCGACGTCAGAAAATCAGGGGTACAATACCCTTCGGCGATACGCGTTTCGCAGTAATAAACGGACGTTTTGATAAAAAGATGATACAAATAAAACCATAACGAATTGGACTATCGAGATGGGAAAAAAAAGAAGGAAAATAATCCTTTTTGAGAGAAGAATAATATTATAAAGCGTGCATTCAAGTTCGGTTCAATTTTGAAGTAGTGGGGTACGCGCGAACATGGCACAGGCGGAGTTGTAGGGCCCCAATTTGAGAAACCCCGCAACGCGGACTGTCATCTTTCACTTGCCAGACTATAATTTATAGGGTCTCAATTTTCAACTTTTGTTTTGAAAATTTTTCAATCGGCTCCTTCTATCCCTCACTCTTCTAATTTCGAATTAGTATCTTCGAAGTGTTATGCGAAATAGGCAGGGAGGGAGGGAGGGAGGGAAGGAGGGGTGCGATTGAAAACATTTTCAAACAAAAGTTGTAGCTCGAAGTCCCAGGAATAATTTTGGTTATTACAAAAATTTCGATTGGACCCTTCCATCCCTTCCAATTTTGAAAATCAAGTGGGTACCTCTTTACGCAGTATTGAACTTTGTAAAATTCAACAGCAACGATCCACTTCTACGTAAACAAGTTGAGTAAACTAGAAATAGCTAGATACTAGTGGTGGACAATTATTACCTAGGTAGTAGGTAAGGAACTAGGTAGTAGTTATTACTCGCAGGCAATCGATAGGTGGGCTACGGCCACGTATATGTACCTACTTTACGTTTATGATACCTTCGTACCTACATATTTTGCTTACGGTCGGTGTCGGTGTCGGCAGAGGCCAAGACAGCGCAATATAAGCGGCGTTCATTTCAATTTTCAATCTAAGTCGTAGTTACAATGGGTCTACGGAACACACTTCGATTTGATACCGAAACGACAATGGCCAGCCGCACAGCAAACATATAAACCTTTTATCGCCGCCGCATTTGCGTTTATTTTTATTTAACGCGCGTGCTCGTTTCTATTGTTGGTCGAAATAATAATTTATTAATAATTCCAAAATGCCAGAGATGCGTTTGCTTTGACAATAATGCTCTTTTAACCGTTTGTAATAATACAAACGTGACGATGCGATAAATGAGCGAATTAAAAAGGTCAACGAGTAAGCTATGGTACGTACAAGCAGGTCAGTTCAATAAGTAGGTAGGTACCTACCTACCTGCAGAGCTAAGGACCTACTAAACCAACGACGAAAACTAAAAATAGCCGAATAAGTATGAAAGATTTCCATTGAAACCCTTTAGGTATTGGCTAATTTTCTCTCCAAGCAATTTTAACAAAAAAAAAAAAAAAAAAATTGTCGACGCATTGGTAGTCGAATACTCGATACGATCGTTGTAGTAGTTGACGAAGGCAAATTGCGAAGACGGCCAGATGGCGCTGCTTAATAAAATATTTTTCATCATCGACACGTAGCGTAGGGGTGTATGTAATAAAGTACACAAGAGCAGGGGGTAGAATTTGCATTATAGCGCTATTAGGAAGACAAGTGGTCGCGCTTTTATATGGGAAACCCTCCTTTGGTAAACGCGATCGTTTAGTTGGCTCTACTCTATTGCTGCAGCCGCCGCTGCCGACGCCAGGTACTACCGCACTATCCCTCTTTATTTACCAACTTCATTGCCGTTTAATCTAACCTCCCTAAAGAATTATTATCGTTATTATATTATTATTTTGATTATTACCGCTACTGCTACCGCTACCGCTACCAGACGAATAGATATCAAGTACGTAGACGTACTGTACCTCTCGCTAGGTTGATTATATTATTGCGAGATACGGCGAACTGCGCTTTCGCTGCCGCCGTTTCAGCGTTTCTCAGCAATACGTAGCCTATCTATTTGGTCACACTTTACGTGTACCTCGATATGTAAGATGTACCGTATCTAGGTATACGATACATAAATATTGGGCGAATAAATCCGTAATGAGGTCTCGCAAATCATTGATATACCTGCTAGTCGTAGTCGATCCGCTCTCCGTTGCTGTCGTCGTCATCGAATAAGCGTTCAAGTTTAAAATTTTATCCAAATTTACGCTGAAAAATGAAACAAGATGATAATGAAAGTAACCTACGTCGTAGTATGCAAAGTATACGAGCGATGATAATTGCAACTCGCGTATGGTAAAGGTAAACAAAACGTAAAAGACGTTGACGGAATACCTGCATTTGGCGGTGTACGCTATTTCGGCCATACTGTTGATACTCCTGTAAAAGGAAAACAAGCGCGCCGCGTAAGTAACTTAGTTAAACTAGAAATAGGCCAACAAACGGTACCATCGCTCTACCTATATTCAATAGGCATAATTGAGTATAGGTAGGTAGTAGGTACGTAAAGGACCGAACCTCCAAATTGATCAATTTTTGTTCGAGCTCATCTTGAAACTTACTTTATTCGATCGCTCAATTTGCGAATATCCGTTTCGGTAACAAGATCGATTTTATTCACTATGAGAAAATCAGCCAACGCTATTTGCCTATAGAATTTGCAAAACACAAAACACAAAAAATTAATTAATTAAAAATAATAAAATACATAGGTTATAAATCTTAAGTTGAGGCGAGAAAAAAGAAATGTAATGTATCTAGGTATTCTTTTTCAAAAAAACGAACTGAAAATTTTCAAGGCTAGTACACTGGAAGCTACTCGATGCGATGGGCAGTACCTCTACCTACGTATAGCTATAGGTAAGTATTGGTGTGGGAGAAAAGCACGAACGTCCAACAATGCCATCTCCGATAGCCAGAACAGTGAAAGAGAAAGAGAGAAGTGGAGAGGGAAAAAAAAGGATTAATCATTGGTATCCTCGTCTTCGATGTGTCATTTGCCCGTTTCGTAGTTTCGTAATTCGTATCGCAGTTTTCTATCGTTTTTGTGTGTGTCGGTGTCGGTGCGCTGCTGTACCGCACCGTTGGGCTCGTTCACAATGATTACATTATTAGTTTATTACACCGACGAGAGAACGAAAAGCAAAGCAGAACGAACATAGATGAAAGGCGGCGGCGTGGCGCGGCGCGGCGCTCCGTTCCGTAGCGTAGCGTTGAAGCGCTCGTTTAAACTTTCAAGATGGATAATCCGTTTAGTTTAGTCGTTTCCCTTTTTATGCGACGCAAACAGCCCAATTGAACGATCACATTTCAAAGTTGTTAAATGCAAATTATTTTGTTTCTTTCGTCAGCGGGCGATTCCCTTGTAAAACGTATTATGTAGGTACCTAAAACGATTACCTAAATTCGATTTAATACAACTCGAACTTGTTTATTTACCGTCTGCGAAATGCGAATACGACGAGTTACGTACGAAATTTAAAATTACGAGTAGGTACTCCGCCACGCTACAGATACCATTCATATATTCAGATTCAATTTTCCGTACGTCTAAACTAATTTCGACAAACCTCTTCAACGCTACGCTACTACGCCAATTCCGTACCTACCTACCTACCTACCTACACAATACACGCTACATCGGCACGTAGTACATAATTATATTTTAGGTAGGTACCAGGAATTCAGCTCGGACTCGGATTATCAACAGCTATACTACAAGCCAACTGCTCCGAATCAGTATTTTCATAGGTTTCACTATACCTACTACCACGCAGAATCTGTAGGTATACTGTAAGTAGGTATGTTAACTACGAGTAACTACGGCTATTTAACTTATATATACTAACTTGGTAAAAATATTTCCACATTTCATCGTATTTTCATCGACGTCTTTTCCTTCATCGTAGGTTTCCGTATTTTCTTCCAATTGCTGCGAACAAAATTTCAATTACAAGTAGTTTAAAATCGAGTTTAAATTTAAATTCACGAACAACTGCAAATCCTATCAATTACATTTACAAGTCGAAATCGAAAAACCAATAAAATCCAACGCGAGAAGACCAATAACGATCGAATAGGTAGATTAGGTATAGGTACTTATTTGTTCATTTATTGGTACGTTCCAATTCGCTAAAAAAATTGAGCGAACGAAAATGAAGATTGAAAAAAAAAAAAACGATTACGTAAGAGATAACGGCATTGTAATTCGAAGAGTGTTAATAACGCGCTATTGGGAAGAAAATCGAGTATTTTTACCAAGAACAATGAAGAGATGACGACTTTTCATCGTTTTAACTTTAATCCAACCGAATATTTAATTTGTATTTGAAAGCCGAAGCCCCTTTACACTGGAAATTCTCTCGTTTAAACCCTCTTTATCCTCAAAGCGTAATACCCTTATTATTAAATAAATGCCAACCGAGCGGATCCCGCTACGATAAACATTAGAAACGCTGACAAGCTCGCATTAATTCGAACTTAATGAACTTTTCTACCGGATTGCAGTTCTTCAAAACCTAACTTTTAAACAAACCATCGCTGATTCGCCGCGCCACGCCACGCCGTACTTCGTATAATATTAAATTTACTGTCGTCGTTGACGCGACAGTCGGCTAAAGGGTTTCGTAGTTTCTTTTTTCCTCTATAAAATAGGTTGTCATTTCGAAAATTCGCCGAAACTGTTGGAACCGACAGGAAAGCGAATAAGAGGATTGTAAGAAAAAAAAAAAAGTACGAGTAGATGTTCACGCATCTTCATCGAAATCGATGACAGCAGGACTGAAAGTAAAGTACATACGAAAATGTGAAGCGAAAATGAAATGCGCGATATGACAATAGACGAGCTTGCAACAATCTGAAAATTCAAGAAATAATTTGAATAGAAAATTAAATAAATTCGAACGACACCGCGATTTCGAATCGCACACCGAAAATGAAAAAAAAAAAAAGTACGACGAAACCAAACGAAAGGTGTCGTTTGACGTGGAAAGCGGGGGAGAGGGGCGCAGGAGAAAAAAGAGAGAGCGCGCAGAAACGATTCGACATCGTGATACGATTTTCCTGAAAGGCGGTCTTGTTTCACCAATCTTTTTCCCCGTGAAATATTATTTGAACAACCTCAAAGGACAAAAGAACCTACTTCACGACTTTGTTTACAAATGGCAATCCGTTCATTTTCTTTTGTTTCAATCCAACTCCATTTTACTGTCATTCGTATTCCTTTGTAATTTCTTGCTTGCTCAATTCTACTTCGTAAGATTTGCGCTATGTTTCAGAGAAATTCGCTTCATTCTCTACTAAATGTTATTCGAATAAAACCACCATTTTCCTCTTCGTTATTTACATTATTATTATTATTTACATTTTCCTCTTCTCTTATGACTCTTTGCACTTCGTAACTTTGCTTTTTCGAGTGGAATTAATTTTAATCTTTTATTACTTTTCAGTATAATAAAACTTTTCGCTCGAGACTCGTAGACTTTGGTGTATATATTAATAAAAACCTTATACTTGTAGTTCACTCGCTTTTGTTCGACACCTACGAACGAGTGTAGCCTATTGTACCAACTACATACGTAATGTTTCTAGTTTTCTATTAGTACGTTATATATTATTATCTATACCTATGTGCTCCTTTCGGGCATTCGGCTTCGAAACTTGAAATTCACAGCCTCTCTCGTTCTCCTAAACAGTACACTTCCAACTCGTCCGTATTTTAAACGCGAGATCAAAATTTTACTACACCACTAAGCCTACACTACACTTTAATATTACGTTATACGCAGCGAACGTTTCAATAAAAAGACCGCGCTGGATTCAGTTATCACTCCTCTGACATATCGTATTTCATTTGTTCGCACATATAGCATAGGCCAACATCGTAAGTTGATTCTACTTTTTCTTCAACTTTCACTTTCGTATTTCAGTGAAAATAATAAAATGAAGAATACTTACACTCGAACCGTGTTTACCATCAACTACGGTGACAATTCCTGAAAGGACGTAGATTATATAAATTGAAAATCGAACGATTTGTAACAGATAAAATTCAATCAGATAATAATAATCGAAATTTTTTTTTTAAATGATCTATGAACTTACCATCTAAATGTATATCGCACTCCAGTTCCTTGTCAATCCAAAACATCTTGGCGATGGGCCCTGCACAAAATAAAAAAAATTGAATAATAAAAAACTCAAAAAGTCGACAGAATGATAAAGCTTGATTTACAACATCGTGCACTATAATAAAATTACGCTATTTGCCGAATTCAATCGCATCCATTTTATTAATGATCAAAAAGGAGAGTACAGAAATGTTATTTAGCATAAAATGACTGTACTCGAATAATATTATTACTTTAGCTCTGCCTTTTTTGGCAACTTCGAATAACTCTACATTCACCCTATTTCTTAAATTGAGGTGTAAAACGAATGATTTTGTTTTCCAACAGATACCAAAAATATCTAATTTTAGCCTTTAGGTTTCAATTCCAAATTTTAAAAAAAGATTTAGAATACGAGAAAAGAGTGGCTTTTCAGAGTTACTCGGAGTAGCGAAAACAACAAGAGCTTTTAAATAAATCATTTTTACCAGGATCGGCCAAACCGGTGGTTTCCAATAATATGTAGTCAAATTTTCCTCGATGCTTCATCAGGTTTTCAATAGCTTTTACGCCGTTATCTCTATTAGCAAACAAACATTTACGCAGTTTAATATTCGTCGAATGTGTGTAAGTGTAATTTAAGAACGAAACATACTTTATCGAACAACATAAACATCCGTTTCGTAATTCCAGCCATTCTTCGTACAAATTTCCTTTCTTATTAACAGAAATAGCCTTTTCGTGAGCACTTCCTGCGAGAAATTATAAGAAAACACGGTATCAGTACAATATGCCCTCGAATAATTTCGTTTATCGAAAATACTTTCGTTGCGGTTCGGTATCCACAATACGTATTACTGACCTTCTCCGAATTCATTAAGAATCACTGCTATTCTTTTCTCATGTTGTTCGCTCAATATGAAATTCAACAGCGTAGTTTTTCCAGCTCCCAAATATCCGGTGATGATAGTGACCGGTACCGTTTTCTTTTCCGGCGAAACATCCACTAAATGCGGAATGTCTTCATCCGACGATGAATCCATGACTTTTTACTTCGCACTGTTTAACGATTATTCTATATATCTAGATATACTTACAGCAGTAAATCAGCTCGCAGGCTGCTTAAATTAACGAATAATTAATTAATTAGCAAGAAGAAATTCACTATGAAACTTGCAAAAGATTGAAAAAAAGAGAAAACTTTTGCAAAATTTTGCGGGAATAGAAAATTTTGTTAGTACTATACGTAAACGAAAGCATACAGCATTGATTGATTCACAGAACAAACGATCAAATCACGAAGGTCATGTTAGATAAGTTCAATTCAATTCAAATGCTCGAATTCAAAATGATCTCGAATCGACGCAATGGTCGGTGAGACGCGAGAGGCGAGTATGATGATTCGGACTGGACTTCAAAAGAAAATAATAATAAATTTTTATAAAAAAAAAATTACGCGTCTTTTCTTCGTTTTCTCATTTGTACTGTGTTGAAGTTAATTTGACTTAATATTTTCATTTTTTTCCCAATTTCGTTGTCCGCTAAAGCCATGGAGAAGCAACTTATGTAATTTGTATTACAGTATTTAGAAAAATACGATATCTATTCGGCGTTGAATATCGAGTGTTGATCTTTTTCGGTATGTTCGTGTTGTCTAAATTCTTTCGGCATTGTTGATATATTTGCGATAGACTTTGAGTTTAATTTTGAACATGGAAGGTGAAGACGGCGAATCTTCTAATTCTGGGCCGGTTCCCAGCTTGTATTCTTTCACTAGTCCCACCGTGAAGAAACTCTTGGGTTGGAAGCAAGGAGATGAAGAAGAAAAATGGGCAGAGAAAGCGGTCGAATCTTTGTTTAAAAAGTTGAAAAAACAAAGTAAAAGCGCTTATCAAGAGTTGATAAAAGCGTTAAATTTTCCGGGGCAACCCAGCGAATGCGTTACAATTCCCAGAAGTTTGGATGGTAGATTGCAGGTAAGAAAACACATCAACAAATTGCATAGATATCGAACGAGCCTAATGGTAACAAAAACTTGCGGAATATAATTTCTATACGCATCGTTCAATTCATTTTATGTATCTGTTTTAAAGGTTTCTCATAGAAAGGCGCTACCGCATGTTATTTATTGCCGAGTTTGGAGATGGCCTGATTTACAGTCTCATCACGAATTGAAAGCGGAAGATCATTGTAAATTTCCATTTTCAGCGAAAGAAAAAAATGTCTGCATCAATCCTTACCATTATAAAAGAGTCGAGAGTCCAGGTGAGCGCAGAATTTTTCACCAAATGAACCACCGATGGCTGGTATCGAATTTAATATTTTACGCGTTATGTTTCTAGTGTTACCGCCAGTGCTTGTTCCTAGAAATAGTGAATTTGCTCCCAATCACGCCTTATTACAATACCAACAACAGCGCCATCAACCTATGTCAGCAAATTGTTTAGCTGGTTAGTGTACACTATCGACCTACGTCGTTATAAATATTTCATATTTCATTAGTACCTCTACATAATTATTACACGTCGATATTAGGTTCATTTCTAAGCCTCGTGGATGCTTTTGTTTTTTTGTTTATCTTTGTTAGAAAGTCCACCGCCAGCCTATTCGCCGAATGAAGATAAAAACAGCGTATCATCACCTCTCGGCGATCTCGGCCATGTAGATACTCCCATGACTGATGTTACTGAAGTACCATATCAAGTAGATTTTTTTCTACATTTTCTTCTTAACAACTTTTCTTTATCGTAGTACACGCGTATTAATCGGTATTTTTAAATAATTAGGAGCCGCCTTTTTGGGCTAGCATCGCGTATTACGAATTGAATTGTAGAGTTGGTGAAATATTTCACTGCCATTCTCCCGTGGTAATCGTCGATGGTTTTACAAATCCTACCGGAAGCAAGGTGAATAGATTCTGCTTGGGTCAGTTATCCAACGTGAATCGTAACTCGACTATTGAAAATACTCGTCGACACATAGGAAAAGGTAATAACGGTCAAACTGTATTAAGCTACCGATTCGATTAGGTACTTATTAGAATCTGTCGTCGAATTTTACGTAATTTTCAGGTGTACAGCTGTTCTTCGTCGGCGGTGAAGTGTATGCGGAATGTTTATCAGACGCTGCCATATTTGTGCAATCACGCCATTTCAACTATCATCACGGATTCCATCCTTCGACCGTTTGTAAAATACCTCCCGGCAATTCGCTGAAGATATTCAATAATAAAGAGTTCGCCGATTTATTGACACAGTCCGCTAATAACGGATTTGAAGCTGTTTACGAACTAACGAAAATGTGCACCATTAGGTAAATACCGTCCATGCGACATTGCGTTATTTTTGTTTCTAATTCAAGACCCCCGTATGTTAGGAAGGGTAAGCCTACTATTTGGATACGTTTTTATCTCGAAAAAGTTTCGATTACATTTCGATCGTGATCGTACAGATCCTACTTATTGTGTGTTACGTAACGTACGAGTACAGTATTGTAGTAATGGTAGCATTTTTGTGTTACGAATTGTTTGATATTCGTACCTATTAATTTTTTCAATTTTGGCAACATTTACAGGCTATCTTTCGTGAAAGGATGGGGAGCAGAATATCATAGACAAGACGTAACGTCTACTCCGTGTTGGATTGAAATTCACTTACACGGCGCTCTGCAATGGTTAGATAAAGTTTTAATACAAATGGGATCTCCAAATAATCCGATATCGTCTGTATCATAATTCAAACATACACGACGATGGTGTTTTCATTTTGAAATACTTACGATGCGACGCTACGCAACGTTATTAGATATTCGTTGTATCTAATAAGTATTTGCTCATGTTATACATTCATTTCGTCGTTGATTTTTCATGGAAATTACTGCTAACGTAACGTCGTAGTAATAACGAGCGTTTTTATTTCTACTATGTTTTCATTTTAAATTACTTATTATGTATAAGGTACTGTCTTAATTTCGACCGTATGCGGTTATGCGATTTTTTTTTTTTTTTTTTTTTTTTTTAAATCAGGTAGTTCACATATCAAAAATTATGATTTTCACTTTGAAGATTATCCGTGTTTTTCCTTTTCTGTTACGTTGGTAAGTTCGAGTAGGCGCATGTACGTGTTTTCATGTACGTTCCTACTTGAAAAATTACAATTAGAATCAATTGAAAATTGAAACTAGTTATTGGTAAGAAAATGCCAAGTTTTTTGCGGTACAGTTGTTTATTTTATTACGTAGGTTTTTTATTTATACTTTCATTCAGAACTCGCGGGTTAAATAATTGTGCTTTTGTGTATATATTCCATTACCTGTTGATCTTCACGCGTAAATAAATTAGGTATTCTTAGAATTTGTCTCTAACTAATCAAACAATATCTCGTGATTTGCTTTTTTTTTTTGTCGTGAATGACTATGTTCATATTGAAAGTTTGATACGAATTTGAATTTATCGTACGTCATTCACGATAGTATGTTGGTTGTGAATTGCATAAGAAAATAAAAACAAAATAAAAGATGTGATTTAAATACAAGAATTTCTTGCAGTAATACTTACTCGTTAGTAGTTAGCTGATTATTTCGTTGTAAAATTTGAATTATTCAATTTTTCCACGACTTTCGTGCTCGTGAGAAATGGGCATTTTTCCATTGTTTTACGTAGATAATAAGTATAATGGAATACTTGATTTATGTAGATGGCATATTTAAAAAAATAATAAAATATACCTATCTAATTTTCCATTTTCAATTTACGGATTTGTTTATTATCAAAAGCTCAGCGTATCCGTCGGCAAATCGGCATCATCACAACGTAATTTGGCAAACATGCTCGTCGCGACCACGCATAGTGAAGAAATATTTCAAAACAACATGCAGAAAATTAAACAACATTTGGAGTATTACTACGACACGAAGGTTTACGGTAGTAACTTTTGCTCAAATTCTACTCGTTAATTTTTACGCACCTGAGTTACCTACCTATATAGTAAAATTATGTTTACTTATCTTCAATGCACCTCGTAGACCATCACTTTTTCAAGAATTATCTACTGAAATGTGATAACGATGCGTCGAAATGTCTTTTGAAAATCGATTCATTTTTCGCTTTCAAAAAAACCTTTCCCGAATACTTACTTCCAGGCGACATGCAACACTCGGAATTTCAGCATTTTTGTAAGACCGTGTAAGTAGTACATGCATACATTACTGTGTTCTTCATGTACGGATATTTTTTAAATGCTGAATACAAAAGAAAAAGTTACACATGGGGCCGTGGAGGGAAAATCTGGCCTCTGGGGAAACTGTTTTAGCTGTCGCGCAGAAAATGAATTGCTGAAAAATTGATATTTTTTATTAATTATGGACGCTCGGGCCCCTTTTGGCAGGCCGGACCCGAGGCAAACGACTCCGGTTGTCCCCTTCTTATCAAACCTGGTTACGCATAACACGTAAGCAATAATTCCAGACAAGTGTACAACAGCTGTACATACATAGGCTAATTCACTTAACGTTACTACAACGTACCTATAATTATGCCTTTACTTTAAAACGAAAAAAAAAACACGAGTAACATTTTAGTTATTCTTGCCATGTACCCGAGCTGAATGGCGACGGATGTTGCGTTTTCATCGACAAAGTCACCCCGGATGAGAATTTATTTGACATTTTAAAAATAATGAAATACTACTGCATGCAAATGGAAATCAGACTATTGGAAGGTGAGCCGGATAATGGCGATATCATCTTATTTGATTGTAACAAGATTAGCTTTCTTCATTTCATCGCATTTGTTCCACATTTCATGAAATCGCTCCAAGTAATCCTAACGGTACTATTTTTTAGCCTACACGTACTTTTACGTAATTCTTTCTACATACCTATGTATAAGTATTCGAGTAATTATATATGTACTCGGGTCACCATGCGACGGTACATATACTTACACATAGGTACTTACTTCAGATTTCTCTAATGCACTAGCACGTATCTTCCTCGTGCAGGTAGGCTAATTGATATCTTTTAAAGGTTTATCCGTTGCGACTACAATTATTGGTACTAACTAATGTTGGGAAGATAGCGGAAATGATAATCAACGGTGTCAAATTTTTCGCCCCAAAACGGTTTCGCAATTCGGTACGTTTCTGAAAGAAAACTGAATTCTACGATACGACTATAGAATACGACGTACGTATGTTGAATGTAAGTAGGTACCTACGCGTAAATGATTGTTTACGTTAAAGGTGTTCGCTTACTCCGAAGGCTCCGAACACTTTTCAAAACACGTCTCACCGAATGTACTTCCGATGGAGTACGGCGGGGAAACGTATACGCTGGACGAAGTGCGAGGTAAGTAATTTTACAGAGACACGTCTTACGTTTCAAAATATCGAAGGAACGATTCTAAACTAAGTACGTGATATAATATCTGGATTTCAGAAAAATGGTTTCAAAAATTACAACAACATCGAAGTTGGTTTGAAAGAGCAAGTAATGAAATCATTCAACTGCGATGCGACAAGCTTGGAAATCTTAACGTCTTGTTCGGCAACAACGGAACATTCAAAATATTACAATTAGATTGAATGATCGTCAAGTCAGCTGCTACTACTCCTCCGGTTACTACCCGTTTATATTTAAGTACTTTAGATCTTCAGACTGAAAGACATTAAAATTTTAATAACGTATTTATTTTCTTCGCACACATTATAATACGAGCAAAAAATTATGCATTCGACACGGGTGAACGTGGACTAATAGTAAGGCTAAAGTAGGAAATAACAAAGAAACAGAACGATATTATAATCTAACAGCTGGTAGATCTGTCGACCAGAAAAAAAAGACATCGTAAAATTCAGTCGTTAAGTTGACGAATTTTCGATAATAAATTTAGAACATTCATTCGTATAAACAATACTGACGCATCTAAAATTCATGTTAAGTTTCAGGTACATTCATCAAGCATTATTACACGAAAGACGAGTATATAAATACAAAGATCGATTAATGAAAACATTCAAAGGTGTTTACTTGAAAAAGGAATTTTCAATCGAGCACCGTTCTCAGACTTCAATAGATTATACGAAGCATAAACTTGAACGGCTAGACCACTGAGAGCTAACGATATGGAAACGGGCATCTCTGATCTGTTTCGAAACAATCCAGAAACTGTAACAAAAAATCAATACCATAAGACGTGAATAGCATTCAATTTCTTCACACGATTCGTCCTATTATTCTTACAAACAATTAAAAAAGGCTTAATAAGTACGATGTATAAAACTGTAATGTAACAAATGGGTGGATCTTATCAGATGAAGTCGTCAAGTTCGAAAAATTCGAGTAACTCTACATTAGTATTGAATAAACGTATCTTACCTCTTCTGGTGTGATTGACGATGCTCATTTTGAATGATATTATGTCAAATTAAGCGTAATCAACTATTAAACGCCTAACATTTGACGGCAGAGGACAAATTTCGTCAGAAAAGAAAAATGTACGATACTCAGGACTGATTAGAACAGGAGAAATTTTTCGAGAATTTGTGTGTTTTTGACTTTGTGTACGACGATTTTGTTTTTTTGTTGACGCTGACACTGTTATGATCTTGATGCCTGATTGATCGAATATATAATCAGTGTTGTCTTTTGAATGACGAAAGTTAGCGTGACGTCGGCTGATATTAGCAATGTATTTTGGCAACACCCATGTTAACCCTAAAAAAATTTCAAAATTTTTTCCAAGTCGTAGCTAGCCTAGGTTAAAATTTTGATTTTGTTAAGAATTTAAATTCTTAGAAATTAATTATAATACATTGGATGAAGGATGATAATGCGGAACAGAGATCGGTAATTTCTTTTCCAGTTTTCCACTCATTGCATTCATCTCGATCGGTTGGCGTAGTGGCGTAAAAATCCTGAAAAATTCGAAAAACACGTGTGAACAAAATGAAATGAAAAAATGAAGATGTGACCAAGTTGAGTAGGTAATAATTGTAATATTATAGTCATAGTACTTTCGTTTTGAAAAATCAAAAATGAAATTTTATTGATAGATACGAGATGAAAACCAGCCGACAGGTGATTAACTGAATCAACGCAAGTCTGTCCAACTGTCCTATCACAGTTCTTGATAATTCTGAATTTGCGTTACGTACTTACGTAACCGCCATCGCCTACACACGTGAACCGGGTAACAGGTAAGCCTACACGGTACTTACTGAGGTTTCGTTCATCGCACCGTCGCAGGTATGATGGAATAGAAAGGGAATAACCGGTGCGTTTTACCGTTGTAGATACTCCAGGTCCAGCGCAAGATGTTCCCCCTTCCACTTTACAATTACGAAACACGAATAATTTTAATGCAAGTTTGAAAACTTCCACGAATGTAACTTGTAACCTCGATCGTGCGAAGTATCTTGGTGTTTGCCGTCTACATCGTACCACGGCAATGTTATATTAGGTTCGATGTAAGCGAGAATAGTTTGTGTGGGAGTCTCGGTTTCGAACAAAAGTGTAACGTTTTTCGGTATTGAAGTTCAAATCAATACGAACATCACCTATCAACAAAATGAGTAAGTTCCCCTGTATCATTTACGAATACAATAATCTAATGCCCGAGTATTTTAATGACGAAAATACCGCAGCTTTGTTGTGATAAAGTATTAAAATAAGATGGTAGACGGTACCTATATTTTCATTTTTTGGTCTGCTGCTTTGTTGTAATACTAATTGTACGTACACATTGTCCCAAACTGATGTGCTGGATTGACCTATGTTACGCATTGCGAGAATTGAAAACATTTATTTCTTATCCACTATTGAAATCTTCGCAATAAAAACGTTTAAAAATGATTAGTTTCGTCTACACCTATACGAAACTTGAAATTACGAATCGTATAATAAGTATACCTATAGATAGATACTTTTTGTCACGAATAATATTTCGAGTTATTCCATTGTTTCAGGTAATTTTCCGTTATTCGTCGTCTTATTCGCAGCCGTAGTGGTACGTAGGCTATTGAAGCGCACTTATTTATTAAACATAATAATATTACGTACGATATTAGTTATATCTTCATTTCGATCGTTCTTAGAATAGGTATATAGATGAATACTAACATCAATCGTTAACCGTAGCATTGCAAGTACCAAATTCAATTTGTTACGCTTCATTTCATTTTCTTCGCTATATCCACCTACCCTTGACATTCGATCGAAATCATTCATTGTATCTGTTACAAAGAACAAGGTCGATGTTCTCTTCAATTTTTCTCCAATGTAAAATAATGTATACATTATTACATTCCTATTGGCATATCTACGTGGTAGTGGTACACTGATAGGTTAAGTAGATTATATCTACTTAGTGTATCTTCTAGGAATTAATTATTTCGATTCATTTTCTTTTTTTGCAGGCGGTAGTGTACGGCGGTGATATGATGAGGAAATCTATAGTATTCGATAAAAAAACGCCGGACGTTTTTTATTGTCCCCAACAAAAACCAAAAAGTAATTTTCATATTTTCCTGTTCTAAAGTGACACCTGTTATTAACCACATGGAAACTTACTTATCAGCAGATTTTTGAAGGCAAATTTTTTATGACATGAATTATTTTTTTCCAGGTTTTGACAAATTATACGTCCATGCGAAACCTTTAAGTAAACTTTGCGAATTTGATGGAAAACCGCCACCCAAAGGATACAAGTCAGATTGTTATCACGATTTGGACGAGACCGAATACGCTTGTAAGGAAAAGCACAGAATCATGGTACGAGTCTTTTTCGTTAACGCGGTAACCGTATCAATTCAAGTTTTCGTCGTTAAATAAATACTCATATTAACTATAGGTAGTTCAATATGAAAATATTGGGAAACTAAGACGGGAATAAGAGGTTACGGTTTTCATTATAAAAACGCATTTGATTTCGAACGTTTGGGGAAAAAAACTAAACAAACAAACATACCTACCTAATACATAATAATTACTTCGGTCAAGTACCTACGTATACTTACACTATACGCGTGGTTACGTTCTTTAACGACATATTTTACTCGTAGATATGGAGATAGATAATACATTAACCCTGTCTTACTTACATTCCTTAATCGCCTAATTTGATTCTAATGTAGTTGGTTTTCATCGAAAATGGAGTTTATCCCTTATTGGTTTATTAACGAAGCTGTGTAGGCCCTGGCATATTTAACGCCAACTGTACGCAGAAGAATCTTACCTATTATATTTATATACTTTCAAGTTTCAAGTGGATACCTACTTGATTTGATTATTTGAAAATCTTGATTTAGCTGCGGTCAAATTTTGAGGGGGGGGGGGGGGGGGAATTGAATTCGTTTAATATTCGCTATATTTCTACGAAATAGTGAGACATTTTTCTCGTTGTAAAACTTTTACAAACGATGACATTTTATACTAATTTCAAGAATTGTCCTTATTTTACACAGAAAAGGCTTCCGAAAAAATCTTTGGAGAAATTGATTGAAACCGCTGGAGAGACGAGCGATTTTAAAGAGTAAACGTATGATTTTTTTTAGTTTCTGTTCAGCACGAAAGTTATTTTATTTTTGCGGATACGTCGGTTAAGATCTTCCATAATTATTCTTTTCACGCTGCTTGATTCAATTAGCTGTATATAAGAACACGTCTATATCTATTTCGGTGGGAAATGGTGCGTTTAGATTCAGAATAAAGTTCCTCGGAGATTCGAGTATCTGCCATCGAGCCTATGTAGGTACGAATTGGGCATATACGTACATTGATATGGAAAGAAATGTACCTAGGTACATACCTAAATCATTTTCTTATAGGTATTTCAATTTACTTACCTACATATCGCTTGGCATTCGCACAACAGTGAACTTATTTTACGCGTACCTACCTAGCTACCGAATGACTCAAAATATTTGATATCCCTCGTGAAATTTCTTTTCCGAGTCGGTATTGATACATTGTTTTTTTTGTTTTTTTTAACAATGTGGCTGCAATTTTCAAAAAATTAAAAAAAAAATGATCGTAATCTTTTTCAAATATTTTGGGACGCTTTCGGTAGGTAGTAGGTATAGGTAAGAATTACGTATTTGGTTTGGTGTAAGTTAAAATGTATCATGCATAAATACTTACTGCACTTTACACGAACGCTTGTTTTTACTTTTATCGCACATTTGCATTTAACCGCATTTTCTTTTCGTTTTGAACATTTTTTCAACGCTTAAATATTGAAGACGAATGAAATATATTTCAAGGAGTGAGGTAAGTGAGCATTTTTATTTATTTTTTTATTTTTTTTTTTATACCTATATCATTCTGTTATAGATGAATAAGATAAGTGCATGCTTTATTGCTTTCTTTAACTTGAAATTACTTACTAATTTCTTAACGGATTTACAAAATGCGGTGTATCGTTTGGTAATTTGCACAGAACTTGGTAGGTAATTGGAATGAGCTATTTACTATAATGATGGCATCCAGGTATAAAAGAAGTATGCACCGAAAAGTCTTATGAAAAATTTTACGTGGCTTTGTTTTTTTTATTCGTTTTCAGATGAGACTCCATCCGCCTGGCTCATTGAGTGAAGAAGAATCTAGTAAGCTGGAAGAAAACAAACGTGTTATCAAAAGAGTAGTCAAAAAAATCAAAAAAAGACAAGAATAAATACTTAATAGTTTTTAATTACCTACCTAGTACGTACAGCTCAACTGTAGGTCCGTATCTACTTAAGTAATATTAATAATTAAGTGCAAGAGCGCTTACTAATGTACTATTATTTAAGTATTTGTATCCGAAATATAGGTCTATATAATTTGGTAATACGAATTATATTTTTTTCGAGCAACTACTTACGTATAGTTGGTAGATGGTAAATTTTGAATATTCAACTGTCGGCTGCTGCGTTGTAATGGACGTTCAACTCCGATCTATCGATTGTTTTTTGAATTTATTTTTCGAAGAAATTTTGAATAATTTCGGCCGACTTTTCATTGCGTAAAATAGCGAAATGATTTTCGTCTACGTAAAATTCTTCCGGCGTTCTGGCGAAATACTGTAACAAAAATTTAGAAGCATCGTTGCGCTTCTGTTGACACTGATTGACACTAATTTTCTAGATGTAAGAATATACCTATACACGTTGTCTGTATTTTCCAATTTCTACTGTAATTCTCACACTTTACAACGTGCGTGCCTAACACTTAAAACCTAAGTACGTTATAATAGTCTAACATCGAGCTGTTGTTGAGCGTAGCGAAGCGATTGTTATGTTTTCTCAATAAAGTATATTTTTCTACTCGTCATCGATCTATCTATAGACTCGACATCGAATAGGTGGGTATAACTACTTTGTGTGACGCTGACGCAATTGCAAATTGTATAGCACCTACCTTATTTAAACCGGTATCAGCGGGCATCGGAAAAACCATCTGCTTAGCTCGTATTACAGCTATTCGCGTATCGAATTTTTCAGACATTTCAAAATGATAATCCATGGTAGACGTATAACTTCGGTACAAATAATTTGCGACGAATAAAAGCGTTTCGATATCCGAAGTCGAGCTCGAATTCAATTTGCTGGTCATATAATCTAGTTTAGCTCGCCAGCAGTCGAGTCGATTTAAATCGGTTTCGAACTGCGAAAAAACAAAACAAAACAACAAAAAAACCGAGTAGGCGAAGGAATATTGTAAGGGTACGTATAGTTTGGTGTAGGAAACATGGGCATCGGCCGCCGACTTACAATTTCGTTGTCAAGTGTCGGTTGGAAGCAAGACGCGATGTCCCTTATAATTTTGGTTTCAACGTGGGCTACATCGTCGAAGCCGCCAAAGTACAGAGTCCTCAAGACTTTGGCGAATTTTAGCGATCCGTCCACGAATACGACGTTGCCTTTCGTAGCGCCTTTATTTTGCAATATTTTCAACGTTTCCATCGCAATGATGACGCCGTACGAGTACGCGATAATGTTGAACGGTTCGTTTGCAGGTGTCCTTTCGATGATATGCTGGAAAGAAGCGAGCAGTAGGTCGATGAAGCCGAGATATTTCATATTATTGACGGCTGGCCGCCGATCGTGGATTACGAATCATGAAACACACGTTACCGAAGCGAAGATTTCAGCTTGACCCGCTACGGTGCAGACATCTTTAACGGCCACATACTGGAAACATAGTAGTTGATGGGATACGTTTTTCGATAGCGGCTCTAGAGCGTCGGCAGTACCTACAGACAATCGCAAGGCATCAAGCTGTGTAACTGTAATGTAATAGGTAATATAGTATACATTATGTACGGGTGTATGTTGTATTCGGCAATCATCGAGTCAACCTACAGAATCGCTTATATGTATTTCTATGTTTGTGCGTAGGTATTTTAGATATCGTATAGGTATCTAGTGCGTAGATGGTTCATTACCGTCGATGGGCGGAAAACAAAAGATGGTGCGGCGGTGCACCTGCGGCTGCGACCGCGATTCTGACTGTGACTGGAGCATCGACGTCGTCGAAACTGACGGCAAACTCACCAGCAGCGTCGATTCGAGCAGAAGATTTTGTTTCACCTTATCGAACAGCGCGTTCCTCAGGTACGGAACGGAAGCCATAACGTTGTTATCGTCTTTCTTCGCAATCGAACCTATCAAATTAGACAGATTTAGCCGATTCAAGGACCAGTATAGTGATTTTATTTCACCAAAGAGTACGTACAAATATTTGAGCGGGTATATTATAATCAACTATACGTACTTTTTTTGCCAGTTTTTTGAATCTCTTCCAAGGTGGCAAAAGTGAGAGACATGAGCTCTCTGGGACTTAGGAATAAATCGTACTGCTGTTCCAAAGTTTGCTTCACTTCCAAACCACTGATCGAGTCCATTCCTAGCTCAGGCAACGGCGAATACACGCTAACGCTATTCATATCTTTTATACCTAGATGCGGATCATTAATGGTAATCTTCTGTAAGTATACATACCTACAGCTACTTACCTACCTACCTACCTACCTACCTACCTACCTAAAATATTGGCCACAGTCTGTAGCAAACTAGTCGCTCGTTTATTATTGTCGCGACTCTTGTCGCCCAAGATAAAACTGCTAACGATAGTTTCGGTTTGCGTTAAAAACACGTCCATCGCTTTCAAGCACGATCTGATTGGTTGCGGTGTTAAGCCGATCAAATTACCTACGCGTTCGTGTTCAGCGGTCGTAAACGGAAACATTTTACTAAAATTAGTACCACGTTATTATATAGACTTGGTAGCTATCAGTATCGCATACTGCACTTATTTCTGCTCGTAATATCTATCGTATTTAATACTTAACTGTTGCAGTCGCCACGCTTATAATAGATATACCGATTAGACGTAAGCTTGATACAGAAACAGATGCAGTACCTATACCTACACCTACACCTTCAGCTTCAGTTACACAGCATACCACTGGATAGAATGCGGTGTTTGATTTTGGTAAGGTAAAGCTACGAAATACCATACGTCTTACGTACAAGCTTTCTCCAAATCATCGGTTCGCGTTAACATTCCGACATCTTCGACGGGGCCCCACTGCACGGCCAACGCGTGCAGGCCGCGTTCTTTCCTTTTTTCGCATATTCTTTCGCAGCACGCGTTAGCGAAGCCGTAATTCGTTTGCGCCGCGTTACCGTAGCTGCACGAATACGTAGAAAACACGACGAAGTGTTCCAACTGCGGACACATTTCGCTGGCGAGTTGGTCCAGTAATTGCGTGCCCGTCTTCTTCGGAGCGATCGCCTTCTCGAAAGTGCTCGAGTCTTGGTTTTCCAACATTCCATCGTCGATCACCTGCCGAAAGAAAAATAATGCGAATGGAACAGCGTCGGAATCGAGATCTATAGTAGATCGCGAGTAGTACGTAGATATCTATACGAGTCTACTCACACCGGCCAAGTTGAAAATGGCGTCAACTGAGCCGAGATTTTCGGCGTCTCGTAGTAAACGTCGAACGTGATCCGCTTTGCTTACGTCGTCGGTACGTATGGATACTGTAACGCCGTACGATTTCCACAGTTTTATTCGTAACTTTTGATAACCGTTGGTTACGCCTTTTCTCGAAGTCAACGTCAGTTTCTTGGCGCCCCTCAATACCAGCCAGTCAGCCAGCTCCAAGCCCATACCGCCTAATCCGCCTGTTGAATCGCCATCCCATACGTAAATAGGTAGGTAGGTACATCTATGACTCTACATATTATGTAGATACCTTGTACCCGCCTATGTACTTTCGTTCGCGTATCTTAATTTACTAATTTACATACGTAAATAGGTACCGCATTGCATAAATTTACCAGTGTACAGGTTGTAGTAATTCCCCCTCCCAACTGTTACAGGTGACGTGATACCTACCGCAAATTATGTAAACTTTTTCGCTGTGACAATTGAACCGGGGTATAGCCTCTTTCTGCAAAATATTCGGCGGTGATTCGGAATCGTCGTTGTGGTCGCGAATTTTCAACAGTATTTTGCCGATATGCTTGCCGCTACTCATGTACCTGAAACAACCAAGTCAACAGTCTGATTGATGCAGGCCCCCGGAACATTAGGTAACCTGCCGCTTACGTCTAATACCATACTACACTTGGTAGGTACTTGGGTATTAACTGTTGAAATGTCGTCACCTGAATGCCGATTCTACATCGTCGGCTTCAAAAACCGTTCGAACTATGGGCTTAATTGAACCGGATTTCAATTCTCTTTCAAAATTCGATAATATTTCTTTTCTTATTTCAGGTTTTTCTTCGTGTATCTTATCGAGTAGCACGCAATGAAAACTCACTCCGCGTAAAAATATGTTCATTCCTGCGTAATTGGAAAACGTTAAAACAGGGAAGCAACAGCAGCTGCGAGTTGATGCTACTGGTACCTAAGGGGTTATCTTTGAGTAAATCTAATTTGCCGATTTCTAAAAATCGCCCTCCTTTGGCTAGACACCGAACGGAGGCGAGTAGTTTGTCCGCAGCTAGCGAATTTAGTACGACGTCGACGCCTCTGCCTTCGGTTTCCGTCATCACCATTTGTTCGAAACTGCAGTCTCGCGATTTTCCGATGCGAGTTTCTTTTATCTGCGACGACGGCAACGAAACAAAAGCATAAAAAAAAATCATCGACTTGTTCGTCGTCTAGGATATAATATGTGCCGGTACGAAGACCGTAAAGGTACCTACGTGTGGAAAGGTTTTCTTGATAAATTCTCTTTTTTCAGCCGTGCCGACAGTCGTGAATATTTCGCATTCGTAGTACGTGGCTATAGTAATGGCTGCTTGTCCAACACCGCCGGCGCCCGAATGAATAAGCACGCTTTCGCCTCTTTTCAAGTTACCGTGCACGAAAAATGCCGCGATCGTCTAAACCCAGATTTTGATAGACGTCACGATTATCTTTTCTAGTTAGTAGGTATACGTACGAGTACCGAGAGTACGGAGTACGGAGTACCTCATCCGCTTTACTCTTACTAACCGTTAAATAAGCTATAGGTACGGTAGCTGCTTCCTCCAGGGACCATTCGTCTGGTACTTGCCATAAAAATCGGTTGGACGCTAACAACATGGTGCATATGGCGCCGGCTGGATGTATTCCCATATAACGTTTTCCTTGGGCGTTCTTTCCGCTGAATTCGCATCCGATCATGCATTCCTATGACACGCGCGTCATGAGCGAATAACCTTACTTCGAATGTATAGATGGGTAGGTTGATACATAATAATCACCGCCGGGGGGGGGGAGGGAGGGGAGACATGGGTATCATATTTTATACTTATAGTAGACGCGCGAGCGTATAAAAATAACGACGACGATACAAGTACTAGGTTCGCAACCGATGTCGAAGATCCCATACGGTACGATATGTCAAATTTAAAAACGAACCGTAAAAAATCCCCGACGACGGTAGCGAGACTAACATGTTAGAAACACCTCCTCATCTTCGTCTCTTCGAATACGTAAATTACGAATTTACGATATGATATATAGATATAGGTACGTAGGCGCATAATTATTATACGAGCGTACAGATAGACGCAGGGAGGTAGTGCAGAACTACGAATATAGGTAAAAATATTTATTATAGATTCGCGCTTAGTAAATTTTGTTACTTTCGGTTATGTTTTTAGTCGGTCCGAGTCGCTAGGCACGAATAACGAGAACGACGTACCTGAAAAAGTCGATCGGGAACGAAAAACTCGTAAGACAGAAGGCCGGTCGCTAACAGAACGTCTTTAAAATTCAACGCCGAATAGTAGACGTGAATTAATTCGTTCTCGACGTTATCGTCTTCGTATTTGCGGTTATTACGATGGACGGGTGTTCTACGAAAATGAGAAAAATCAGAAAAACGATACGATCCGATCGACTCGTTGGTCGAGCTCGAATTCATCCGCTCGAAATATCGCGTATACTTACGCTAGAGGCTTGGTCGCATCGACAACGCTGCTGCCACGGTACCAATTCAACGTTCTCAGATCGCCGGTAACGCTTACGTTTACAAAAGCGTACGGCGTTTTTATTGGCGCGATCGGCGCTATAGGCAAGTGCACGTAACAACCCCAGCTGCGGTTTTTGTACACGTTGACGAGTAAATTTTTCGACATCTGCTGTTGGTAAAATGGCTCATTCAGCGAAAATGGAACAGCGTCGTCGTCCAGGATTACGAAACATCTGGGGAAAAAAAAAAAAAAAAATATATATATATATATATATAGAATGAGAACACGGAGCCGGAGGCAACAGCAGTCGAACCTATTTCGCGCCCATATCTACGACGACGAGACGACGATTCCTCATCCTCGCGATATGGTATTCAACAGTTAATTAATAATTAGGTATAGATATAGATGTACTGGAACGAATGAAAATTCGGTACCAACTTGATATTTTTGCAACTGATTTCTTTGGCGAGGCAGTTGAAAAATCCTTGCAGGCCGGTGAAAGGATCACCTTGAGCGTATAGTACTATCCGTTTATCTTCGTCTGTCGTCGCTTCTTTCAACTCGTTCAACCATTCGAAAGTCGGAGTTACTTTCAGGCAGATAGGCTCGGTCGGCGTTGCAACATTCTAATCAATCACCGCACGTACAGTACGTGTAGGATAACTATGGGTATAATCTACCTAGTACGCTACGTCCTGTCACAGGGGGTAGGGATGCATAGGTACTTACTCTGCGATAAACGACCCATTTTTCACCGTCCAATTTATGTTGGCAACATATAGCGAAGCTGTCGAGCCACGCGGCCACAGGAGGCGATTTCGCGTCGCTTTCGTAAGGAAAACGAATAATCAAGAAGCCAAACTCGGTCAAGTATCGTACCTTATTCTGGTGGAGAAGAAAATTACGTTAGAAGCTACGCGGATATAAAGAGGTAGCGTGTAGGTATTACCATTACCAACAAACGTACGTACCTGCAGCTGATCGTCGTACTCGGCGATGAGCAAATGCGCGTCAATTTGCTGGTCAAGCTGTTCTCGGCTGTCGCGAACGAAAATAAATTTCTCGTCAACGTCGTCGGCTGAACTTTTTTCCGCGACCGCTTCGTCCGAACAACAAACAACGACCACGTTCGCCTGAAATCGTCACCGAAAGGGACAGAGAATGCGTAGGTAGGTACTTGATATTTATGAATAGGTAGGTTTAGCGAACCTGCATATGCGGATAATTGTCGAGGGCTCGGCAAATGTCCGTCGAACAGTAAACTCGTTTCGAGTGCGAGCATTCGTATTCCAAAATTTTCGGATTACTCGAAAACGCGCGTATATTATCCCATATCAGTCGAGCGTATAAACCGAATAAGGCGGCTTTGTCCGGATCGTCCTGCGTGATCAAATCAAATGTAGGTTACTATAAGGTATACTCGTACTTACAGATACGATATATCAACAACATACCTACAAAGGTGTAGGACGCCAACACTTACCCCGCGGTCGTTCGCGTAAGGAATGAATTTATAGACGAGTAGCAGCGGTTCTTCGTGTACCTTGCGTCGAGTCATGATGCGACCTTTTACGCCTCTGATTTGTACTCCGGCAGCTTGAATAATTCCTAGTTTTTCATCGACGTACACTGGTATTCCTATCGGATAAAAAAAGGTACAAATATAACTATAACGTAACAATATTGTACCTACCTAACCTAGCTACCCTCGCACGTACTCTACTACATTTATGTAGGTACCTAGAAGGGTAGATAGATGCAGAGGTGCAAGCGTTTATACCTTTTTCTTGGTATTCTAGGTTTTGTTGTACGACGGCGTTATGTTTATCAACGTCTACGACCAATTTATCGATGCCGGTAAGCAAGCACGGATATCTGGTATCCGTTTGCAGAATATACGTTTGCGAGATGGTATCGAGAAACGTGATCCAGTTTTCATTCCATTTAACTCGAGCTCGACTGCCTGCCAACGTTTGCAGTAAAATTGAAAACCACACGTATATCGCGTGCAGTCCGTTATAATCTTATTCTACTTACTCGTAGATAGGTAGGTAGGTAGGTAGGTTAGGTACGTACCGTCGAAATTGCTGCGTAACATTTGACGAAATAGATTTTTATAACCGTAGCCTCGAAGTTGGAACTCTTTGTAAATGTCTTCTCGATCGAGAGGCATGTCGACGTCTTGTTCCAGCGCCGACGCCGACATAGACAGCTGCAGCGTTTCGCTTTCAACGTCGTCCGGCACGTATGCTCTACCGCTGAGCACCAGTTGACCGTTTTCGACGATTTCGAAATTACCGCTACCTTTTTGAATGTGAACCAGCACGCTGAGGGGTTCTGCGTCGAATACACGAATTGGTAATGCGCGAGTATTATATGTACTAGATACTTACTGTATTTATTTGTAAGGTGTACTTACTGTCGCGGTATACGTTCACCATTCGTTGGAAACGTAAATTTTCAAACACTATGGATGTATCTTTCAGGACTCGGTTGTACATCAACGGCAGCGTTTCCCATACTGGCAACTACGTTTAAGAAACGATACGTAAACGAGCGAGTTGGAGGAAATCTACGCACTTAATACGCCAACTTTTCCGAGGACGAGCGGAATGTTATTGGAAATACACGGGTACGTGCCTACGTATACTTATCTACCTACCTATTGAACTAGCTGCGGCGAAAAAAGTAACGTAGTGCTAGCTCGTAGTTACCAAGACCGACGGATTTTAATCGTATCGTATGTTTTAGGACCTACAGGTGGTTGCCTGCTCGATTGTTTGACCAAACTACATAATATACTGCTCGTATATAAATGAACAACTTACGAGATAAATGTACCCGGGCACGATATTTCGTCCGTCGATTACGTGATCGAACATGTAATCGAACTCCTTTATTTTGGCGTTGTAATGGTATCTTCTTTCTCCGGGTACCATGTCTTCTTTTTTGGAAAATACCACGTTCCAATCTCTATCGTGTTGCCATCTTACCAGCGGCGCGATCATACGCGTTTCCTTGCTGACCGGGTAATCGACCAACGGATACAAGTTGCGAAATTTCAACGTTTCTCCCGACAGAAATAATCTGCGCGTAAGAGAATTCGCAGGTAGATTAGATTAGATTAGATTAGATTAGATTAGATTAGATTAGATTAGATTAGATTAGATTAGATTAGATTAGATTAGATTAGATTAGATTAGATGGCAGCCTACAGGCAAGACCGCGGATTTTGAGGGAGACACGCGGCCCGGTGACCGGGCCCAAGGCAGGTATCTCTAGGTAGGTAGGTCTAGGTATGCATACGTTGCACCTGGACCGTATAGAAATAGATACATAAGACGCTTACTTGGCGATTGATTGCAGGAAATATTGCAAGCTGTCCGGACATTGCTTAACGTTCAACGCTACGTAGGTATGGTCCGATCCGCACGTTTGTTTCAACATTGCTCGCAGCAACGAATGCGGCGATACCTCGATCACTATCGCGTTTTGCCCTATCGCTCGCGACGCTTGCTCAAAAAATACCGGGCTCGCCATGTTATTCGTCATGTACAGTGCCGAACAGTATTTCGACTGGTCGTCGCCGTCGCCGTCGCCATTTCGCTGATTTAAAGTTTCACAAACGGAAGTACTAATCCATTTATTAGATCTGGCGCGAGGTTCCGGTATCACCTGCGACACCGCAGAAAGAAGGCAAAGGTCTCAAATTAGGTGTGGGTATACGTAAGATAATTTCTTACGCTAGGTTACTTACATTTTCCAAGTATCGCAAAAGCGTAGGCGTAACATTTCTGACGTAACGACTGTGAAAAGCCATATTCGAACTGTCTATTTGTCGTGCAAATATTTTCTTCTCTCGAAACTTATCCACTACTTGGTTTACGGTTTGCACAGGTCCGGAGATTGTGCAATTGCTGACGCTGTTTCTACACGCGATGTCAACGTCGTCCGGTAATTCCGTTTTCAGTTGGTCGTAACCGAGTCCTGCAACATTATAGGCGCGCACAAGTTGCTCGTATAAGTACGTACGTATAACGTATCGGTAGATACTTATATACCATCATATTTATGTAGCGGTCGTATGCAGCGTTTACTGTAGATATTTATTTAAACAGAAAGGTACCTATGGCGGCCATCGCTCCATTCGACAGTTGAGTTTCTACGCACGATAAGCCTCTGTAGTAAGAGCATAAAATGGTTTGCTCTCTGGTTAAGCAGTTGTCGGCGTAGGCGCAAGCAATTTCACCGGCCGAATGTCCGACAATTCTGGCAGCTGACACGTTCAGCGCTCGCAAAACGTCGACGAAAGCTATCTAACAATCGAAGGTACGAGTAGGTAGGTAGTTAGGTAATAGGTACATACGTCAGCGTACACGTATCGTATGTATGCGTAATTGAGTATGGTAAGGTTTAGGTCTAGCAGGTATAACGTACTTGCACGGCCGTAATGCCGACGAAACAGTTGATAATATTATTTTGTAGCAGCGCAGGATCGTCGTCGCTTACAATACGGATCAAGTTGACGTTGAAAGGTCGTAAAATGCGATCGCATTGCGCGATCGAGTCGGCGAAAATCGGCAACCGCATCAACTGCTTAGCCATTCCGGCCCACTGGCAACCGAGTCCGGAGAATACGAACCATACGGGCCGTTGTCTGATGGCGCTGTGCTGTACGACACGACATCGTTAACGCGCCTTATCCGCCGTACTCGTTTTGTATACTGTACTCGTCATAGGTACAGGTAGATAGATACCTATTTATACGTATACGAGTACTCGTAAAGCCCTATAGAAGTATGTACGCTGGACGGTCGCCATTTCGTGCCCGAAAGACACACTGACAAATGCATACAAACACAATCGCGTTTGTGTGCGTTTGTCTGTGTGTCTTTCGGGCACAAAATGGCGACCGTCCAGCGTACTTACTTCTATAGGGCTTTACGAGTACTTATTTGTATGTAGCATGTAGCTGATAGTTTTGTATCAGCTTCGGGGAAGGCATTCGCCTCGGGTAGTAGGTACCCTATTTGTCGCCGCGTACTCGAGGCGATATTTTCGCCTTCCCATAGTATCCTATATCTGCGTCGCACCCGTAACTTACCGTAATTTCTTTAAAAAGCGTATTTTGCGCGGAAACCTCCGTCGTGGCGGCGGCGGCGGCGGTGGTGGTATTCGTCGTCGTCGTCGTCGTCGTCGTCGTCGTCGTAGCCAACGTAGTCTGTCTAGTCGCACTTTCGTCGTGTAATATTATCGCTCCTCTGTACAGGTGTTGAACGATGTCTTGGCTGTGAATTTCGTGTAACAGACTTACGAATTCGTCGTCGATCGGTTGTCTTTCGAGCTAGAATACGCGAGACCGAATATCAGACCGGGGGTTTAAAAAAAATGCCGTATCCGCTCCTGCAAGGATGCGAGAACAACGAGATACCTATAGTTGGATTATTACCTCGGCGAGAAAAACGTCGACTGCTTCGCGAGTTCGACCCGAGACAGCTACGAGAACGGGCAACGCGTGATTTCGCGACCAGCTCGCGCGCGTTTTGGATTTTTTGAACCATCTTAGCAAAGCGTGACCGTTGGCGCCGCCTAAACCGAAGCTGTTGATACCTACCAAACCAGTTGCGGCGCCACTATCCCAAGGCGTGTCTTCCGTTATGACCTGAAGAAGCGAGCGATCGCCGAATCATAAACAAAACAGCAGGTAGACGAGTAGGTATAGTTACGTATGTATAGTGTCGATTGCAGTAGGTACCTACGAATGTGCGAGTAGGTATACTCGTTTGAATAACTTACTCGAACGGAGCCGTTGTGTAGGGCGTCGATATCGTTGCGAGGAGTCGTATAGTTGATATTGGGCGGAATGAGACCGCTTCGCATCGCTATGATAACCTTGGCGATGGAGCATACGGTAGACGCGGCTTCGGCGTGGCCCATATTCGACCTGATCGAACCGACTCTCAACGAAGAAGCGCGATTCTCGCAAAACACCGAAACCGATTTGATTTCCTCCCTGTCACCCGCCTATAAGACGTATTCGAGTACGTAGGAGGTCGGTAAGAACTAGGTATCTATCTATTTGTGTATCTCTATCTATCTACCGTTGTTTAGGCTACGATACGTAGACGTACCCTGGTGCCGGTAGCGTGCAATTCGATCCAGTCGACGGCGCTGGGTTGGACGTTACATTCGCGGTAAAAGTCGCTCAGCAGTTGCTTCTGCATGACGAACGAAGGATAGGCAATACCTTCGGCCTTGTAGCCGTCGCAGTTGACTTTCGTATGAATTAACGTCGCGTAAATACGTCTGGCGTGTTTTCTCTTCTGCAGCAGTATCGTACAAACCGTTTCCGCTCTGCAGTAACCATTTCCTGCAGCACACGTACGCGCGCATTTCACACTCTGCTATTACAATATGTAGTAAGTAGGTAATAATAGTAAGTATTTGTTAATGGCGGTACCGCACCGGCTTCGTCTAAAACTCGGGCCACTCCATCCGTACTGACGACGCCTAATTTTTGCAGTTGCAACGTGATAGCGTTATTCAAGCATAGGTTACAACCGCCGACGATGGCCGAATCGCATTCTCCATTTCGCATAGCTTTACGCGCCAAATGCAACGCGTTCATGCTGGACGAACACGCCGTATCTACGCATAGACTGGGTCCTACGTACGCCGACGACAACAATAGGAAATGAAATTTACTATAATATAATCGTGTATTTACCTGTAGCTGTAGGTGGCATAGGATAGGCAAGCGCTGATAGCAGTACCAGCTTCAAGTCGCCGAGAACTTACCGCGAAAGTCGAAACAATACGAAATTCTGTTAGCCAAGAAGCATCGACCTATACCGGTGATGGCTAATCCGTCCAGCGAACCTCCGCCGAAAAACGCCGCCTCCGTTTCGCTTAGATATATTCCGATGAACACGCCAACGTTAGCCGCTCGAAAACTGTGCGGATTGTAACCTACGTATACGAATGCGAAACGCGATTCGAAAATGTATTTAGTATTATTGTAGGTAGTTACCTATAAGTGTACGTAAATTACTAGTAAAATCGATAGACGCGTACCCGAATCGACGATAGTTTCGTACGTTTTTTCCAACAGCAATCGCCCCATCGGATCCATGGAATCGGCCAAGTCGGAGCCCAATCCAAAATACCCGGCGTCGAATTTTTCCACATTCGGTATTTTGCCAATACCCAGCGTCGAACGTGTCTCCTCGCCTACGACGTCGTCGACCAACCACAGGTTAATAATAATACGAGTAGGTATTTTGAAGTAAAAATCAGAAGCGTTGCCTCGCCTCGCATTTTTTTACATACCGGTACTCGAGATCAGATTACGTTTACTTCGCAGATTCAGCTCCAACTCTTCGAGATTACGACAATTTGGAAAAATGCCCGATATTCCGGTTATAACGATATCGTCGTCATCTTCTTCTTCTTCTTCTTCTTCTTCTCCTCCTCCGCCATCAGAGCAGATGGCCGTAAACTCAGAGTCATCGTCGCCGTACTCGTTACGCATTTTGTTTTCGTTCGTCGATATTGGCCTACGATTACGGTCAAGTTTGGCGGCGAATAGCGGTGTCGTACAAAACTGACACTAGCGATTATTGAGCGTTGGACTGCAGCCACTGTGACGATCGTACCTGCGGTAGGTTGGTAGGTTGGTTGGTTGGTTGGTTGGTTGGTTGGTGACACGATAATAGTAGAAGACCTAGATATACGTAGCCGATTACTTAGGTAGCCGGCGGCACTCAATCTGCGTCAGTTTTTGTTTCGAGTACGAGTCGAACTATTGGCCGCAAGCGTCGCTTCGCAAATGCAACGCTTATCGATACCGTTCATGATTATTCATTTACAGCGTTCGCGTTCGACGATCACGGCTCGTTATTACAAATCACGTTTCTCGTTCTATTTTCGTTTCCGCAGCTGTATCTCTTCTACGTTCGTCACATTATACCGCGCCATGCCGTGTCTGCGAGTCAAATAGGCTAATGCGTTCGATCTATGGTAAATCACGTAGGTATTTTTAAATAATTATTTACTCGGATAAACTGCACGTATTTAGGTAACCTACGTACGATAGGTTGGTAAATAGGTATAGGTTGGCAGGTATTCGTGTATCTGCAGCACCGCCGCGTATGCGTGTACGACTGTACGTTACGTAGGCAGGCTTACGCTTCTACGACACGATATAATAACATTGAAAATTGCGTTTTTTGTAGAATACCCGTACTGCATGTACCGTACATAATCCTTCATCAGTCATCAGCTCATCTGTTCGTCACACTGCTTGAAAATGCGGCTGTAAGCGACCAACAGCGTTACATGGGTACGTGGTAGGTACCTATTTATATGTTGAATTTTTCTGGACGAAACATTGACTGTGCGCTCTGTGTTTTTCTTTTGTGTGTGTTATCCCATACTCGTAGGTACGTTGCGTTGCGAGCCAAAGAAAACGTTGAAAAACCCATACCTACGTACGATGGAAATTTTCGCACACTGCTTCGAGTTCGAGGAATGGAACAATCGACTACCTGCCAGCACGAAGATCTGTAGATAGTAGGTACAATATGTACCACTACCTGCCTACCTACCTACCTACCTACCTACCTACCTACCTACCTACCTACCTGCCTGCCTGCTAGCTAGCCTTTCTATCTACCTACCCTTTTGTACAAGAGGGTGATTTTCATTCTTATTTTTTGTGGGTCGCGTCACGTCATTTCGTTTGTCACCGAATTAGTAGACGTGGACCTGGACTGGACGTACATTGTACAGCTTGCAGCGCAGCGCCGCGGCGTTATTTTGGTTGCGTTTCGATGCCGAAGCAGGAACTGAAAACTCTGAACGATGCGATGGCGTACTCTAGCGTCGGTTCAACGACGTACGACCCGATGGGTGTCGGGTGGTGGCGGAGTTGGTACGCTGCCGTGGCTGCCGCCCTTACGCCTTAATCGAATCCGCCGCTGTTCGCTGTACTAGCGCGTCAGTTCGGTTCGTCGTTCTCACTTTCGAATGCGCTTTCGCTTTTCAAAAATTACCCTCGTACGTACGTTTGCTTATTTGTTTTATTTGTTTGTTTGTTTGTTTGTTTATTCGTTCGTTCGTTGAAATTCGTTATACATATATTTTTTTTTTACTTCGTTTTTATAATTCCTTTTCCTTTTTGAAAATCATTTTTATAAACGTACGTACTATTATTTGACCTTTTTATTCGGTCGCATTTCTACTCGTACTCGCTCCACTCGCTCGATTGGTACACCAGAGTAGATAGGTATAGCCCATTAATCGCGTATCAGTACCATTGTTTCGTTTATTTCGTGCGCCTTATTTTCCCATTAAAGGTACCTAGCTACTTATCGCGCGACCAAGATACGGTTGTACGAGTTGTTGCTGTCGGTTGTTATACATAATGCGAGTTCTTGCGAAGGTGTACGCGTTATAGTGTCGGCGTCAGTGTAGGTGTTGGTGTTTTTTTCGAATTACTCGAGTTTCGCCTTTGGGTACACTTTGCTGCGAAACGATCAGACGGAGACCGTAAGCACGCTGTAACTAGCATGTAGGTCGTAAAAGTTGACGCGATAAGCATCGGTCGCGTTCATTTTCAAAACCAAATACTCGAAACGGAAAATTGAAAAGTATTGCACGAAGAAAACATGTAACTGGTGTGGAAACGTTAAAGGTCGCCTAAAATGTACGTTGTGGCTTGGCTGTTGCTGTTGTGCGCTTTCCGTTTCACTTCGTTCGTAAGGTCTTCGAAAGATACGCCGACGGTAGAAAATACGCAGTTTGAAGCCGCATTTCAGGGTGAGTCCGAGTAGAAGTAGATAATCGAGTAGATACGATCGTAAGAAAGAATAGGTTCCCAACCTACCAACTAGGTACATGGCGTATATTTTCGCAACACTATGCGACATTTGTTACGTGGCGCGTCATCAACACCTACCGTAAGGGAACCCACACCAAACCGTGTAAAAAGACTATAGTGTCTAGTTCACTCGATTTGTTGACACGATTATGCGGATCGTTGTTGTTGAATTTTACCAAGTCCAAGGCTAGAAACGTGTACGTAGACACTTGCTATTCAAAATTGGAGGGGGTGGGTCCGATAGAAATTTTTGCAGTAACTAAAATTTTTCTTTAAAATTTTTTTCAATCGGACTCGTCCTTCGCCGCCGATTTCACATAACATCCCGAAGATAGGTACTAACTAAAAATTAGTGGAGGAAGGGAGGAAGGGTCCAATTGAAAAATTTTTCAAGTAAAAGTTGTGGGTTAAGGTCCTAGAAATAATTTTGGTTATTATAAAATTTTCTATTAGATCCCCCCTCCCCTCCAATTTCGCATAATATGACTCGGATTTACTTATATTATTGAAAACTGGCGGAGGTAGGGGGTCCGATTGAAAAAATTTTCAAACAAAAGGTGCAGCTCGAAGTCTTGAAAATAATTTTTGCGATTACTAAAATTTCGATCTGACCCCCCTCCCTCCCCTCCAATTACGCACAATATGACTTAGATTTACTTATATTATTAAAAACTGGCGGAGGTAGGGGTTCGATTGAAAAAAATTTCAAACAAAAGTTGCAGCTCGAAATCTTGAAAATAATTTTTGCGATTACTAAAATTTCGATCTGATCCTTCCCCCCCCCCCCTCCCCTCCAATTTCGAATATCAAGTATTTACGTAGGTGTATAGTATATAATGATATTGGACTTGGTTAAATTGTACAGCAACGATCCACTCTACGTCACGAATTATACAGACTACTATTGCACCGGTGCAGTTCAGTTCAGTCCGGTCCGGTCTCGCGCTGTCCGGTGTGTAAATAAGCGATTAAAACGAAACAAATCTATTAGATGACGCCGCGACACCCATCACAAAGGGGTAGTGTAGGTAGGAAATGGGAAGTAGCGCGGCAGAGGGACATCTCCATCTAGAATTCGATGAAAACGCTCGAAAGAGTGAAAACTCGATTTACCTAGGTTGTTTATGTTTACCTTTACTTGATATGGTACTCGTATCTTGCGATTCTCGTAATCGTGTTACGTAAACGTGTAGGTGGGTAGCTGCCAGCTGGGTACGAGTACGGTGACGTAGGTACAATAAGTATAATACTCACTTCACTTATCTACGCGTAACAACGTGTGTAAGTAAGTGGCATGCGTGATGCGGATTTGTCGCGATAAAAGTCTGCTTTTAGCCACTGCGCTGCGTCTGGCGTTTCAGCACTTCATCTCGCGTTTCGAATATATCCAAAAGGCGAAATTAGATAATTATGTAGGTGACTAGGTGTATAATATTTTACGAGAATTGGTCCTCTACCGGTTACGTCCTACCTACGTGATATGGTCACCAAAATTTTCAAGATAATGCCCACCCTACGAACGAGTAAAATTAATACTGGTACTTTCGCGTAGATACCTACCTACCTACCTACCTACCTACCTACCTACCTACGTATCGGAAGTACCTGTTGGTAGGCTATATGTACGGTATAGCTGAGTTAACGTGCCTTCGCCACTAAATTTAGGATACCTACTCAACCTACCCATCTGACAGAGTTTAAGGTTAAGGCGAAAAAGCAAAAACAAAACACGGAGAATAAGGAGAAGTAGTGATGGCGAGCAAGCATTGACGCTGACGCAACGCAACGCAAAATATTGGTCGGGCGTGGTGCGGTGTTTCTTTTACCATTACTACTACGAGTAAGAGTAGGTACGAGTACGTCGAGTAATACACAGTAGGTATAGTATAGGATAGGTAACGAAACCCAAACTGTAAAGTCATCGTATCGCCTATACACAGTATACACATTCGCATAAACGCGCTGCATATTGATTTTCTTCCTTCTTCGTCGTTCGTCTTTTTATTTTCATTTTCTTTTTCTTTTTCTTTCTCTGTCGGCGTCTCGACGACAACCGTACTTTTAGCTAAAAAAGTTTCAATTCTCGTCGAAGAATGTTTTACACGATACGATGAACGTAGCGATGCTACATATTATACTTACCTATACCTACCTTCGTAAATACGACGCGATAGGTACATGTCGTATCTATGTAGAAAGGTCCACGGTACCTGAATATTCGCTACCTACCTACCTACCTACCCATCCAGTAGGTAGGTACGTATACACGTAATAAGCTAAGCTACTGTTAAGTAATTATTATCGGTCACACGGTTTAATCCTTTACTCGCACGCATCACGTGCATCGGGCGAGTTTTTTTTTTTTTTTTTCGTTCGTTTTCTTTTTCTTTTTCCTAATCTAACCTGTGGGACCGATGGCTGTGCGGATCACGCCTCGCCTCGCTGCGCCATCAGCCACAATGAACGTGGTATGTATATGAGGGCAAGCGGCCTTCGTTGGCCGCGTGCGTATTGATCAGTTTGTAACGTAACGCAACGCAACGCAACGCAACATCTACAGTGAGGATGACGACGTTTCAACTTTAAAGCAGAGAAGCGAAGCACGCAGCTCGCTCGCTCGCTCGCTCGCTCGCTCGCTCGCTCGCTACCCGCTTTGCGTTTACCTACCATTCTTTCATCCAACGTAGCCGAGCTAATTATTATCAAACGCGTCAAACGCGCGTCTCCGCGTTCTATATCCGCGTCTGTTCGATTTTCCTTTGGCCTGTGCCTGTCACGTTTTTATAACGCGTTACCGATCTCGTAAAAGTTACTCAACGAAACGTGTCTGCAGTTGGCATCGAGCTTTTTACTAATTTAACTCAGCTATATAATATAATACCTAATTACCTACATGTCTGCGCAGCTAAAACAGTCAACGTAAGCTGCCTACTTAGCCACCCACCCACCCACCTACCTACCTACCTACCTATTTATCTATCTATCTATCTATCTAGACACGTGTAAATGTAGATACCGTATCGTACGTGACTTTTGATTTCATTCGACTTGATTTGATTAGTGGTATGTTATATTTGCAGGACGATGCGACCACGACAGCCCGTGCGAACATTTGTGTTACGAGCTGCACGATGGTATGTTCGAATGCGACTGCAGAGACGGCTTCATTCTTCACACCAACGGTTACAGTTGCTTACGTACGTATATCGAATACGTTTACGAGATCTGCTCGTATTATCCTTTCGATGTTACCTGTATTCATTTTCAACGTACGAGTGGCCCTGGGTAGTGGGTATCGTGTCTACTCGATTCGGTCTATATCGATCCATTATTCGCCTCTATCTCTTGTAGACAAGTCGGTGTAGGAAATGCGGATGCGAGTAGGTACATACCTACACCGTACCGAAATCTTGATCTACACTCGTTATCGTACATGAGTAATGAATCTAGACGCGGTACGAGCGACGAGATTCGATAATCGAACGACACTTTGCGTTTTGAGGGGGGCGGGGGGGGGGGGGGGGGGAGGAGACGGCGGCGACGGCGTCGTACGAAGCGAAAGAAATTCCAAAAATTAGCGTAATTTGGCCAAGTGGCGCGGCGTGACGTTGGTACTGTTCGATTCAACGTCTACTCGTAAACGTATATTATTATTTTGTATTTCGTAAATCGCAGTTCGCAGCTGTTTCGCTTGAAACGCGTTTAATTAAAAATTCGTCGTTACGCTACGCGAAAAGCGAGCTGCTCGCTTATTTGTTTAGCATCTCTATAATTTGTAATTTTTGACGCGCCCCTCGTCGTTGGCACTTTTAATTTCCTCCCGCAGTTTATCGTCGCGTCGCAGAGTTTATAGGAAATGCCTAATTAGTAATTAGGCATCCAACAGACTAGGTACCAGAGTTTTTCGTCGAAATTACGACGAACACAACACGTCGTATTTCTTTCTATTCCGTAATCTTCACCTCGACGTCGTAATCGTACGATTTCGCATAATAGATTGCTTTTAAATTTTATCAAGTACGATAACTTGAGATCAAAATTGGAGGGAAGAGAGGGGTCCAATTGAAATTTTTGTAATGGCAAAAATTATTCCTAGGTCTTCGAGCTACAACTTTTGTTTGAAAATTAGGTATTTCAATCCGCCAGTTTTTAATAATAATACAACAATTGAAGTCGTGTTATGCGAAATTGGGGGGGGGGGGGAAGAGAGGGGTCCAGTTGAAAATTTTATAACGACCAAAATTATTTCTACGCCACTAGCCTTAGTTGCTATAAGTACATGGCGTTTAAAAAAAATTAAAATATATATATTTCTAGGACCTCGATCTACAATTTTTTGTTTGGAAAATTTTTAATTTTTCAATTGGCCTCCTCCTCCCTCAGCACTCCTAATTTGGAATTTGAACAAATACATTATCTATACGGAGTGTAATGTGTTATGCAAAATCAGAAGAGAGGGAGAGGTGCGATTGAAAAAATTTTCAAACAAAAGTTGTAGCTCGAATTTTAGCGAATAATTTTTGTTATCATAAAGTTGTTGATTCGACCCCTCCCTCTCCTACAATTTGCAAAATACGACTTAGATTATTGCATTATTGAAAACTGTAGAAGGGAGGGGTTCGATTGAAAAAAAAATTATGACCTCACGCTTGCACATCTTTTAGCCAATAGCCATGTCTGTTAGTAGGTACAGTATTCACCTAGATGAAGACGGCGCGGCGGCGCGGCGTACGGGGTGTAGGTCTAGGTAATAAATACGTAGAGGGCGAAGAAATGGCGAGTAAAAAATATACCTATGTAGTACCTCTGTGCGTTAGTATCAGGTGTGGAGAAGTTTCAAGAACCGAAAATCGATATACGATATACCTAATGCTGCGAGTAGTTACCTATACGCCGTTTGATTTTCGCACCATGCCAAAGCCAACGCAGCCAAAATCCGCACCAATTTGTTGAGAGGGTTACGTTACGTTACGTCGCGTCGCGTTACCGTTCAATTGACCGTCTGCGGTGTAAGCTTGGGCATGATAATTGGTCGGCGATTTCTGCGGGTGCGAGTATAACGAGTGGGTATTGGGTATTGGGTATTGGGTATTGGGTATTGGGTATTGGGTATTAGGTACTACGTAAGCTGTAAATGCAATGTGCATGGTTGTAGGTTGATGATCATTGATCGGAGTAGGTTTTGCACACGTACGTAGACGTACCTACTTATCATTTGCCAGCGACACAATTTTACCATATCTATGTATGTACGTCTACGACTCTACGTAGACCATACCTACTACACCTAGACTCGTACTAATTATGTGAGCGGTAACTCGAGTACGATATTACGGACCTGATCTAGCTAAACGTCACTCGAATGTAATGTTTTGAATTTTTTATTTTTCGCAGAAATAAACGGTACCAGCGAACCGAGCGCCCAGAATAACGTATCGAAAGTGGACGACAGGGCCGACATAATATACCAAAAGGACGCTTCGTTTTCGGCCGTTCTAGACACTCGCAATGAAGCTTCAGCTGCCACCTCTACCGCCACTGTGTCCGGCATCGACAGTAACGCTATCGCAGAAGCGGCTCATTTCGTCGCATCTACCATACCTTCGAGTAGCGTCCTCTCTTCCTCCTCGACAAATAACGCATCCGCTAAATCGACGACGAATCAAATCTTACGTTATAGCGACGCTGCACCGGCGGTGGCGGTGGCGGTGGCGGCGACGGCGACGGCGACGGCGACGGCGACGACGTGCCTTAAAAATTGCGGCGCCGGTACCTGCATCGTTCAAGTATCCGATTCCGAGTCCGAATCGAACGATGTGGACGTGACTAACAACGTCGACTCGAATCAACGTTGCCAATGTATTTTGGGGAAAACTGGCGCCAACTGCCAAACAGGTCGGTGAATTTCCAAACGACTTGTAGGTACAAGTGTGACTTACGTTAGTCTGGCTCTGGGTTCGAGTGTCACATTACATCTTATCCCCTATATTAATCGATATAATGTATAGTTAACTCGGAGCGAACCGAAGTCTTGGCACCCTACATCGTGTCTCACCATTCGTTTGTTTTTGTTTCTTAGGTTTTTTAAAAGGCTCGACCGTAGGTACCTACCTACCTACCTACCTAAGCGTTATCGTATTTTCCATCGCCATATCTCTGATTACGTGTAGTGTGCAAATTACAAGTTAGGTGCAGTACGTTTGTTTCAAAATTGTACGGTGCAAGTAACTAAGGCAACACACGTGGCGTGGTGCGGCGTAACGCGATAAATCTCACAAAATTTGACCGCAAATAAAGATATTATTTTCTGTTTCTGCGCGAGCACGATTCGGAATTGTTCGATTTCGCGTCTTCGTCGTCGTTCATCGACGTATACCACCCACGTCCCAAGATCCGCAATCAATGATCCAACCTACCTGTTTGGGTTTGGTATATACTTACCTAACCTGACTTGGTTCGTCGTAGACACCTACGTAAAGTACCTGCAGTTTCCAATACGACAACTGACGAGTGTACTTACGTAGGTACTCAAAACTGCCACCTTGCCTACCTATTTCCTCGCGGAAACGTTCCAAAAATAGCGCTCGGGCGTACCTAAATCGAGTTTTCAAATCCCATATTTTTTCCCCAGGTCGTCGCGAAATCGAGATAGGAATTTTTTCGTTCATTTATTAGGTAGGTACCTAATTTTTTCATTTGTATACTTTTTCAGATGTAGAAATTCGAATACCGCGATTTTCGGGACAAAGTTGGTTAGCGTTTCCAGCGTTGAGAGCCGCTTACAAACACATTCAGTTGGAAATCGAATTCAGGCCCGAAAGTTGGGACGGTATCGTATTTTTAACCGGCGAACGAGACGATTTGGCCGGCGATTTCGTCTCCGTCGTACTTTACGAAGGATTCGTCGAATTTAGGTAAACTTTCGCGAATTGACTATACCTAGTTGTAGTTACCTACTCGTTCGACGTCATTATCTGATACTATTTTGTCGTCCTCTTTATGGTTGTGGTTGTACCTACCTAATTGCGCGCTTTCTTCTACTCGCATAGGTTCGATTGCGGCAGCGGTGTCGGCGTCGTTAGATCCGACGAAACGGTTCTGTTGAATAAATGGAATAAATTGACAATCTACAGGCATCGTTGGGACGCCTGGATCCAGCTCAACAAAGGCAAACATATTCAAGGTCGTTCTAAAGTAAGTAACGTATTTTTCGGAATACCTACAAAATACTCGTACATTTTATTAGTGAACTATAAATATTATTAATTAGGTAAGTCGTAACTGTACGTACGAGTATTTTGCAAAAATAGTTCGCTATTCTTCGTCCGGTTTGTTCGTGTTAATAAAATTGCATAACCAATCGCCGCAAATACGAAGAATAAGAATTAGGACAGGCGGAGTCCGCCGAGCAAGTCACGTCGCGTCGCCTCGCCTTAACTTTCGTCGTTGCGGCGATGTTAATAAAATTGCATAACCGATCGCCGCAAATTTTCTAGTATACAGTGTACCTACTACCTACCTATTTGTACTTACGTTAGGTGTTTTTACGTTACGTTGGACGCACATTGTATGTATCTACATATTTTTTACAGGGACTGTTTTCACGTATCACTTTTCGCGAACCAGTTTTCATCGGCGCTCGAGGCAATACGACCGTATTGAGCGACAAAATGCCCACCGATCGCGGCTTCAAAGGATGCATTCGATATTTGGAAATCAACGGCGTTTTGTATAATTTTGCGGCTTCTCCGTTGGGCGACGCGGTCGCCGGATTCGACGTCGGTTAGCTACCTACTTACCTACCTATTTACGAATAAACTCTTTCGCTTCTCATCCTCGTTCGACGGTCGTTCTAATTTGTTTGTTTGTTTGTTTTTTTGCCGTTATTTTTCTGTCGACGTATAGAGGAATGCGTCGCGGATAGGTGCAGTAACATCCCGTGCAAACACGGCGGCAAGTGCGTCACTAACGAAGACTCGGCCACGTGTCTATGTCCTTTGGGTTTTATCGGCGACTTGTGCGAAACTAGATTAGATTTACAGGTAAACGTTGCAACGGCAACGGCAACGGCAACGTTGTTTTAGATATTTTTGTTTTCTCGAAACCTTTTCGTATTTACGTGTTAGCTCTAGCCGACGAATGAAACGTTTAATACCAATGACACAGGTGCCGATGTTCAACGGTTCGAGTTTCCTCAAGTATCGCGGACTGGGTTATAGCAGTCTTTCGTGGCTCGATATCGAAATGGTTATAAAGCCGCTCTCCGCCGACGGAGTGCTTTTCTACAACGGTCACAAAATCGACGGTATGGGAGATTTCGTCGCCGTTTACATGTCCGCTGGTTATTTGAATTTCGCCTTCGATCTTGGAACCGGCGCCGCCACCTTGAGGTTGGTCCGAGTCGCTGGCTCTATCGTCCGCCTCTCCTCTGATGCACCTAGTACGTACATTACGTACGAGAGGTATAATTTATTGTTCTCGCATTGCAGAAGCGCTTATCCGATCGCCTTGGACGAGTGGCACACTTTGAAAATATCGCGAACCGGACGTTTGGCCGTCATGCGAGTAGACTCGCAACCTTACGTTCAAGTCATGACTCCCGGAGCTTTCGTACAACTTTCTCTCAATTTGAATTTATACGTCGGCGGCGTGCCCAATTTCGACTTGATTTCGCCAAAGATTAAAACCACCGCTTCGTACGTCGGCTGCATACAAAAAGTACGTGCTACGTACCTCGTACACTAATGTGTACCTATACCTTCCTACCTACCTACCTACACGTTATAATTTTATTTTATTGTCGCATCGCATCGCATCGCATCGCATCGCATCGCATCGCGTAGATCGTGATCAACGAGAAACCTCTACACATCCTGGCCCAAGCTCTAGCCGGACTCAATATAGACAACTGCCCGCATCCGTGTCTGGCCAAGCCTTGCGGTCTTCACAACGATCTACGCTGCGAACCGCTCTACGATTCGTACAAGTGCGTTTGCCAACGTAATTGTTGCGCAGATTCGAACGACGGCGGCGTCGAAAATGTGGCCACATTCGACCAAGATACTTTTTTGCATTACGTTGATCCGGAACTCGACAAAAGGTACGGTTAACACTCGTCTACGTACGCGTCGTACCTACTATACCTACTTTCTCTGGCGTATACTTGTATACCTACGTAAAACCGTTGTTGGTTTTTTTTTTTTTTTAATCGCAGAATCGTCGGCGACAATATGAGCATTAATATGCGATTTAAAACCACTTCGGTTATGGGCTTGTTATTATGGTACGGCGATTCGGCGGCGGCAAGGGCCGTCGAAGCCGAGACCAACGTGAATAAAGACTTTCTGTCGTTAGCTGTGGTTAACGGCTACCTACACTTGACGTATAACGTCGCCAATCAACAGATATCGTTGATGTATAATAGTACAAGAGTGGACGACGGCCACTGGCATCGCGTCAACATTTTCAAGTGAGTACACCTACCTATACATCTTTGCCCTTTGGCTTTATTTATCCATCATTATCTGTACAACACTATAGTGTCCAGTGTAAATAAATCGAGTACCTAAACTAGAAACTGGCCACTAGAAAACAACCAGTAACTATACCACTGATGATTTTTTTTTTTTTTTTGTGGCAGACAAGTGTTGGTAACGAGTTTAGTGGTGGATAACGGCGAAGCGATTGCTAGCAGATCGATTGGCCCTTTACGACAGATGAACAACGCCGATTCCGGACTTTATATCGGTAAGCTCGGATTATTCGAGTACGCGATTAATTTTTTTTCATTTTGGGTGGTAGAGGTTGAAGTTCTTGCGAGGAAGAAAGACGAGACGAGTTTCAATTGGCAAAATTTAATTTTGTATCTTATACCTACCAATCGACATTTTTTTGTTATAGGTGGTCTAGAAAGCGACCTGACGAGTAGGCGTTTTAAATACAACAAAGGAATTAGAGGTTGTATTTCAGATTTTGTCGTAAACTCCGACTATCGTGTGAAACTGTCGTGGAAACAAGAAGACGTCGTATTATGCGAGTAGATCTGTATAAATTCAATTTCAACAACCTATCTATACACGTATTCCCGTTCCAACTGACTCGTATATGCGCGGGTACGAGTTACGAGACTATTATTGGTCGTTTTTCTTTCGGTTTGTACCTCGTACCTATTTACTGGTATCTACGATGTAGGTACTCTGTTAAGCAAGCGATACACGAGGTACATATAGGCATTACACTTACAAGCTGGCCAGAAGCATAAGCATCATCCTCGCGGAGTTGTCGGCTGCATTGGTAACACTAACGTACCAACACGAAATCGCTGAGATCAGCCAGTCAGAAAAAGTGCTCGAAGCTCGATACTCGATAGACAATCCTTATCCGCAACGTTACCAGCTAAACGTATTTTAAAGTAAAAACAACGTAAGGGGTGCCCCATATTTCTGTCCTTCCTGAAAGTAGGTATCTCCATATTTACTGCAGTACCTATACTTACACGTGTCCATGTAGATAAAGCGTACTGTTTCCCAATATCTAATACGAAAACCTTTTTCGCCAACCACACCTAATTAGATAGATAGGTACGTACTTATTTACATACCTATCTACCTATAAGAACTTTTATACTTTTTTAAAATTGTTTTCCTATATCCGTATTATTAAGCGATTAAATTACGACTAGATAAAAATATCATTTGTACATGCGTAATTTACTTACTTCACTTACTTACTTACTTACTTACTTGAAAATTGCAATTTCTTTAGTCTAATTATTTACACGTTTTAACGTAAATGAAAATGGACTAGGCAATCGACGTTATCTCCGTTTATATTTAAGTAATATTTCTGTGATACACACTTTTATGTAACGGACTTATTTCTACTAAGTATTAATGCAAATTAATTACCTACATCGTAAATAATTCTAGTCAATCGTCCTAACAAAGTATAGCTGTAGCTGTGTTTGTCTCCCGTTAGATAACTACATACCTACTATATGTTTTTATCACATTTTTACGCGCATTCTAAAATAATATGTATCTACCTATACCTACCTATGTACTGTTTTCTCTTCTTGTTTTCTCCTCTCCTCTTTCCTTTTTTACTTCTATATTCTCCATTCAAGCCGTTTTTTTTTTTTTTTTTTTAATTTATTTATTTGATGTGATGTTATATGTATGTATATGATGGAGTAGGTATCTATCTGTCTGTCTGTCTGTCTGTCTGTCAGCCTGTCTGCCTGTCCGATTAATTTTCCAGATTCGAAAAATTACGTATTTATCGTAGGGTGTGTGTTTTATAACACGAGAGTTATTGCCAAGTCAATTTCACCGCCATAGTATCATCTTATTTACATCACACATAGTATGCTCAGGTACCTACCTTCTTACCTACTACCTACTTATTTATTTATTTCTCTTATCATTTTATGTACCTATTACATATCTACGAAACTTTTGTGCCTCTATAGTTTTAAAGCGTGCTCTATAATAATTTAGTTATTAAAAATTATCATTCTACGTAGGTCTAGGTACGTAGTATATGTACCTACGAGCGGTGCGATGTTCCAATTATTTTTCAATTTGATAATCGGCGACGTGGCATGGCATGGCATGGCATAGTATAGTAACGTGGCGAGCTCAGGTACAAATTGGTGGTGCAAAAGTAGGTGTGGGTTTTTGTGGTTGGAAGTACACACTTCCATACCATACAACGCACTATACATACGGATAGCTGATGGATACCTAATTTAACGCTATTAGGTACCTACGTAATTCAAACAAATATTAACAAAAGTCGACGACAATAATGCCGCTGCAGCTACAAAGTCAAAGTAGGGTGGTTTCGGATAATTGAGAACAGTACCACATTCGCAATACGGGCGTTATGCTCCAAATTAGCACAGTCCCCGTCTCCAGTCAAAGTGCTTTCAACTAACGCTAGTCCCAATTAAGTATTAGACCGGTACCAAAATCACCCTACAAGTAAGCACTCGTAGATACCATTCCTAGTAGGTAAACTGGTGAAGAAACAACGGTGTCTACGTAGTATCTGTTTTCGATTAGGTATTATCTTTCCTTTCTTCTAATCATTCCTCCTTTTTTTCCTTCTTCTTTACCCACTCGAACGAGCAATCGCGGGCTTATTTTAATTTCTAAGGTCAATTAATTACACAACGATGTTCAATCATAATACATATGTACATGTAAATACACTTTTTATTAGCTGTTATATCCTTCGTGCTGTTTTTAGTGTATCGTTTTTTCTTTTTTCATCCTCGTCCGAATATTTAACACTCGTAGTAGCTCTAACTGTACTATGCGATAGGTATTAGGTACACCTAAACCAAGTACCCGTACAAAAGAACAAAACTTACTCGTTACTCCTATATTATAAGTATCTATTCACGTAGAATAATTATTATTAGTTTAGGTACTTCTGTATGTACCTAACCTACTACGTAGTACCTACCTATTGTCGTATTCGTGACGTGGGTACTGCTTGCACTTAATTCCACCCCTCCCCCTTTCCCCATACAAATACGCCAAGTACGAAGCGACTTGAATACGAATTACCTTCTTGTATTTGTATAACTATTCGTAATAATGAGAATATCACAGCAGTTAGTCGAGATGAGACGATATTCTTGAAGCTGTCGCAGCTGTTGATATAGCCAGAGCCACCTATCTACCTATATTAGGTATTTTCAAACGATCGGGAAGCGACAGCCATTATTCAAAATTATTCCTTTATTTCAACTTCGAGATGAGTTCAAAACATCACATATCAACGTATATAGACCTACCTACTGTACCTAACACCTACGTTTGGTATTACGTTTACGCATATTAGGTTTGGGTATGTACTTTACGTGTCGCTTTCATCGTATACTACACAACAGCCGGATCGATCGATCGATCGATCGATCGAGACAGATTCTTTCTTATGTTTTATAATTTTTCATACTTTTTCGTTTTCGTTTTTTTCATTTTGTACATCCATCACGAAGTATTATTTGATTTGTTAATTTATTTCTGATCTGTTGTCAATATACGACGATTCTTACCACTTTTTACTTATTCTATCTTTAATTTAGACGTACCTGTAGCTATCTACGAGTACGATAATGATGCACACTAACTCGTTTGTTTGATTCAAATACTCAAGTACATAGGTACGTACTACGACATTTGCCATCAGTTTAAGAATAACGACTACGAACGGAAACGAATTATATAAAATTTGTATTTACAATAACGATCAACTTTCAAAAATAAAGAAAGAAAAGAAAAGAAAACATCTGATAACTGAAATAATACTTAGGTACCACAAGTAATTATACGATAATGCGAGTATTGAAGAATTGATAAAAATAATGCTCGTATACGGTATACGAGTTACCACCACGTGCGTCAGCGTATAAACCGCGATACTTTATAGGTACCTAGTATGTCTATGTATACACCTACCTACAAACACGTCGGGTATACGTTTACGCTCAAAAATTGCCTACCTATACATAAATAATATACTAACATACGAACATATGTATGCTAGGTCTAGATAGCTAATAAGGTATCTACACTGTTTACGTACACTTGTAAAAATGTGTACGATAACTATGTCGGTAGTCGAAGTGAAACGCGATGACGAAGCGATAATATTTGAGTTGGATCGAAATGATTCAAAATTTGAAAACGGCGATTCTTTTTCTTCCATATTGGCTGAAAATTGAAGAAAAAAAAAAACAACAACAATCAATTACGCATGCTATTCGGCATACCTTGGACTTACAGTAAACTTACGAAAGTTGATGCAGAATGATCTCGGCTTCTTGTTTCACTAAAAGATGCGTTTCGTTTTGTCTAATCAACTCTGCAAATATATCGCCCAACTTTTCTTCTTGCACCATGCGATAATAACGAGCCGCTAAAAAGGAACCGATAGCGTTGGTATAATATAAATTTCAAAAAATACTTACATAGCGTGAGTAGGATAAAATGCATTATTTTACCATTGACGGTGAGTACATGTTGCACAGCCCACAGCGCCCACAACTGAGCTTGATAAGTTTCGTAACAGTTCAATAAAGACAAAAACGGACGAAATGATCGATAGGCGACCATTTCACCTTCCACGTGCTTCCAACGAAGAATAGATTCGCTCAATTCGTGTAAAATGCTTTCTCGCGGTATTTTTTCAATGGTCCACGTTTGCGCGCCCGTAGAAAGCAAATTTGCCAACACACCGGCCGAAAAGTAACTATTTTCGATGGAATCCGAACCAAGTAGATCTCTGTAAACAGAATTTGTAATAATAATAATAAAGGCAGGTCGCATATCGGTACGAATACCTACTACCTACGTAATACTCGATATTACAAGCGACTAGATACCTACAATATACTTGCGGTGTCTTCTTACCTAATAGGATTAATAACCTCGTATTTCATTAAACAATCTCGCAATTCGGAAAATTCGGCGATATTGTTGAGCAAGCCGAGGATTTTCGTTAAAACGTGGTCGCAATCCGCGTATAATACCAACATTTCCGTGAACAGTTCCAATCCGCCTTCTTTCAAGAATACCACGCATGTTTGAGGAGATTCGTCTAACGATTGTACAAAAAGGCAAAATATAATCTCAACTCGCAAAATGCAACGCGAGCTATTAAAAAAAAAAAAAAAAAAAAATGAAATAAAAAAATCGCATTTTTACGTACCAGTTATATTCCACAGCGTGCTCAAAGTAAAACCTAAAGTGGAGTCCACAGCGATGATGTCTACTTTTCTTTTTACCAACGCCAATAGTTTTTTCATATAACGATTTTGCGATCCCAATTCGGTCATTTGTTCGGAAGATATTTTGGCAACTGTCGAGCACAATATTATACGTACGGTACAACTTTGGAGCTTCGCAAGATACGTTTTCACCACCACCACCGCCGCAGCGAACCACTTACCTACGATACTCGATATGGCTACGCAGAGTCTTTCCATGCTTTCTTCTCGAAAAGTGCATAAGGCGTTCATTACTAATTTAGCGCACCGAAATCTGTCCATATTCGTATTCTGAAAAAATAAAAATGAAAATAAATAAATAATAATAATAATAATAATAGATACGCGATGTCGGCTTCGATAAATGAGGAAGCTGGTCGTTACCAACCTGTAATATTCGATCGTTACATAGCGTAAGCAATGCGTTTCTTTGAAGTTGATTCTCCTTGGGAAAACGACTCATCGCATCGAGAGTAAGGTGCGCGACATCGCTCATTAATATCGACGGAATTGCAAACGAATCGTTATCCGACAGTCCGCTTTTAGTCAAATTGTACAAACACGCCGAACAAGCCAACTGAATTTTATAAACGTAACCGTGCATCTTCATCGCGTTAAGCACCAACTGCGAATCAAACATTACTTATTGGACGACTGATCGATGATAAAGACGCACTCGTTTAAATTGCATTACCTTAATGAGATCCGGCCGTGGACCCAATTCCGTACGATTCGATAAAGAGTACAAACTGTACAAAGAATTTTGTAAAAAAGTAGTCCTCTTTGAATACAATTTCAAGCCGAGAACTATTTGCTCCAAAGAAGCGGTTCCGCTGATCTGAGAACGAAAATACAGAACGTGTTATTCGAACGTTTACTCGCACTACGCTACGGTATGTATTTTCGTAGATTATTAACATTTACCAGTAGATTTGGCCGGTAATCGTAATTTTTCGCATTCAAAAATACGTCGCAATGGCAAAGCTCGGTATCCAATAATCCCAAAAATTTTAAATTCGCGTGTTTTCGAATAAATTTAAGCAGGTTATCTTCCGACACGGATTGTTTACCTGCAAATACGTACGTAGAACTCGGTTAGGGAAAAGGATGCGAGGAAATCGTCTCGCGTCTTCTCGAGCAGTTTACTCACCAGAAACGTCGAGCGATACCAAATTGGGTAACTTATTCGCCAGATGAGCGATGGGAAAATATTTACCCGTCTCCGGAACGGTAATTATATCGAAAGGAGCAGAGTGATTCTCAAACGAAACGTCCAAATGCCTTAGTTGCTCTAGATGGAAAAGCGGGTAATTATCGATCGTCTCTTCGCCGTCTCCTTCGCCTTCTACTTCTTTCCTCGATTTCGGATTCGGAGGTAACAACTACGAAAGATACGATAGAGCGCTCGCATTAATATTGTAACGAGACATAAACAACACAGCCAGTCGGAATCGCTTCGCTTACGTCGACGTTGGACATGATTAGCGTTTTTAATCTGAATTTACATTTCAGCAAAGGAGATATATCGTTGATGGCGGTATAAGAAATATTCAGCGATTCGAGCAAGGGCAAGTCTTCTACGATTACGTCGAGTAAATGCACGTTTATATTGGTAAAACTTAGATCCAAATCGCGTACATTTTTCAGCGAGCTAATCGAAGTCTTGATGGGAAAATACCTGAAATTTACAACAATCGTCAAGAAAATTTATACGATTGTCGCGCCGAACTCAATTTTTAAACTCTCGAAGCGTTTCGCCGTTTACCCGCCGACCGTAGGAAATTTCGCATTCGAGACGCTCAGCTTTTCCAAGTTATCGCGGGTCCATTCGTTCAACGAATCGATCAATTCGTCCACGGAAGGCTTCAGATTACTCGTCGCGAGTGCTTTTAATTTATGTTTCTTGAAAAATTGCAAATCTACGTCTCTGATACGCGAAGCGTCCGGTATTGCGAGAATCCTGCAAAAAGACGACGATTATGTATCAATTTTGTTTTTCTTACAAACGATTCCACGGATTCGCTCATTTTTGCGATACGTAACAGCGTCCAATCGGCCAATTTCACATTACCTTAACCTCGTATTTTTGGGTTGAAATAAGGACAGCGTTTGGTAATTCAATACTCCGTTCGCGCTCAACATTGTAATTAATGTCTCTGAAAGTTTTTCGGGCAGAAATACCGAATCGGCGAATGCTAGAACGTGAGCCGGATTCTTCGTATGCATTTCAAGACTATCGTGAAAGACTTGCAACGATAAATTTATCAATTTCGGAAAGTAATCGTTATTCATGATGAAATTTTAGATCGGTAAAAGCGAAAACGTCAATTTCAACATTCACCTAGCTCGCGTTAAATGCGCATATTTTCAAAATATATACGAGTATGATAAAACACATGACGAAGTGCACCGAATGAAATGAATCCGCTTCAAAGGAGCTTCATTTTCTAGCGAGTTCCAACGGAAATACGCATCAGCTTCGATATCGAAGTAAATTCCTGGCGAAGAAACATTTTGAAAACAGCAAAACTTGTGTTGATTTACAGTTCGTTACGGGAACACGGCCGAAAAATTAAATGAAGCGGAGGTTCTAATGTAACGGGAGCAATAGAATTTAACATTTCGACGCGAAATTTATCATTTTTTCCCATAAAATTGTAATATTTTTCAATAAATTTTTCAACTTTAAATTTTTTTGTCGCATTATCACGTCGAAAAATCTATTATTTTCTGATAACAAACGAACGACGATTCAACAATCCACGAAAACGAACGAAACAACTCGAACTAAACATTTTGGTTTCATGTCATTTTGGTTAATTTTATTTTACCATAGACCTTTTATTTTTATATAATTATGGACCGCTCGTGTAAATCAGCGGTTTTTTGAAGCACAAGCGAAGTAGTTTACAGGTACAGAAACGTGACAAACGTGTTCGAGGTAATTTTCTGTAACTGAAATCTGTGCAGTTTCTGTACAGATCCCACAGGTGCTGCAGGTGATGTGATAGACTGATAGTTGATATGAGAGCTATCAAAATTTGGAAAATAATTATCATTATAACTACTGGAACTCTGAAAAATTGTTTAACGGTTGAATTTTTGTTCTCTATTGATGTGGAATGTGAATGTTTACTGATTAAATACTTCTTTTTATTTAAAAAAAATGCCAAGTGCCGACTGCCAAATATGTAGTGATGGGAACTATCGATATTTTTTTTTATCGATAGTAATTCGATAGTAGAAATGTTCATACGATAGTACTATCGATTGTTATCGTAAATTTTTTTTTAACTAGCATCGAAACTATCGATAGTTATCGATATTATCGATAACTATCGATGGTGAGATACATATTTTTTTCTTTTTTGTACGTATTGTACCTATTAATTTAATTTGCAGCGCAGTGTCATTGTTCTTGAAAAATTAATACGAATTATGAAAAGTAATAAAATACGACGAAAACAATAGCAATATTCTAATTTTCTCAGGTTTTGACTTTTGATCAAGTAAAAATTCGATGGTCGGGAACCATTTAACGTTAACTCCATTTTTTAAAATTTTACAGGAGAGCAAAATAAAGTTTTCACCCCTCAATAACTGATAAGCATTTATTGTTGAGTTCATAATAATAATATGGATTACTTTTCCAACGCCACTATATGGAAAATTTCGTGCTGAATCAAATGGTAACATTGGTTTTTATGAAACCTCAAGGAAACCAGTGTTATCATTAAAAATACAAAAAAAGTCCCATTCAAATTTTTTTGTTTTTTCAATTTTACGCCGTGGAACCCATAACTTATATATTGTATAGATGAAGATACCAATCCGTCGATCCTCCTACGCTGTCACTTTCGTATCTAATTCCTTATGTTTCTAATTAGATTCGATTTTAATTTTATATCCTCGAATATGCCGTAACACATCTCCGCCGTTAACATCTCGTCGACGTCGTCGTGGTTCATCTTTCATTCCCTCGTCAACATAATTATTCGTTTATGTATGTTCGTGTACGATGGAAAAATACGCTATTGATCTAGAAAAAGTTTTGGACGACTTTGAATACAGGGAAAGTAAGTTGACGTTTTACGTACAGCCGTACACTTTATAGCGCCATAATTCGCTAACGTTTTGTATCATTTTCAGAACAATCTCACAAATATTCGTCCGAGCAACGTTCGCTTAACGATTCTTTCGGCTCTAACTACAATATAAACGACAGCGTGAGTATATTAGTATATCGAAGATGTAGATACGTCAGTTTGTAAGAAACTTGTGCCGAATTTGAAGTGCTTTTTGCGCGATTTCAGATTTTTCCTCGTCACTACAAACCGCCGGCGTCAAATTACAGACGGCCACCGTTCGAACCGATGAATTTGGCCGACGCAGATTTCTCGGTCTCCGCGAAGCCATCGTCTTGTTTGCAAAACGAAGTCGTCGATTTGACATCAATCGTGCCGCAGACTTCTCCACTTCCGCAGCCGTCTTCGTCGTTGTCACTGTCGTCGTCTAACGACGACGATTTTTTAGCGACCAAAGCGGCTGCCGCAAGATACGATTACGAACTTGAAGTGGAGCATCGTCCCGTACGAATCGATTATTCGTTTCCTGATGTCGACGCCAGTGCGACGAGAGATTACACGCCCGATTTGATCGAGTCGAATCGCGATCTGTGTTCCAACTTGAAGAAATTTGGTCTTATCGAGAGACATTTGCCGGACGTGGCTTCAGCCAATGTCGCTTCGGCCGACGAGAGCGATCGTGATCGTGATCGAACCAGTAACGAAACTTTTCGTAGCGTCGCGACCGTCGATACATCTCCAACAGCCGACGAGCGTGTAGCCTCCGCCGCTTATCGCGAACGCGCCATCTTAGCTGAAACTGGAACCGAAACCGAACCCGAATCTACGGCGTTTGAAGAGGCGGCGGCGGTAGCCGTGTGCGGTGGGTCAAAAAGCGCCGAAAAAGTCGTCAGTTTTCAAATGTCGGACGACGTAACCGATCACGTTTTAAAACAATATTTGGAAGAGTTGGTGGAAAATGAGAATTTGGGACGTTGCAACGAATATACGGCCAATACCAGTTCGGATGTTTCGCCTCACAATGACGACTTGGCCGAAGAACACACGGAAATTACGGAGGACTGCTCGTACAGCACGACCGCCGACGTAGACGATAAAGCGGACAACGACACCGAATGCAGCAGCAGTAGCAGCCGTATCGAAAATTTCGGCGAACGCAAGTTCAACGACGGTTCGCAGCACGATAATCGAGACTATCGCATTCTATCCGATAATGTTTTGTTGATTTCTAGCAGCGCCGATAGCGACGAGAATTTGGACAGCGACTCTGGCAGTCGCAACGACGACGCGTTTATCGAGAACGAAAATGAGAACGCTAACAACGTAACGCAGCAACAATCGCGACCGACATTCGTCGGCGAAACAAACGCGTCGTTGGATGCCAACGTTCGAGTTCGTCGATCAAAAGGCTCGGATGAGAACGAAAAACAAGAAAACAGTATTAGAGAAACTGTGGCCGTCCAACCTCGACTGATTTGCCCGCAAGCCGCTGAAACGTGTCGGCCGCCTGCGGCCAAGCTCGAACGTGGCTGCGACGACGACGAACCGAGCGTACGCCAATCGATCGAAATTTCGAGCGTCGAGACGTCGACGCTAATCGAACACGATGCGACAAAATCTCAATCGTGCGAAACGCAAATTGGCAGTCGTGCGCGCGAATCTTGCGACGTGCGCGATGATGGCGCGCAGAAGAACGCCCCGGTTGCCGACAGTATTCTTTCCGGTCCGGTGGCGGCTTCCGCTGCTGACGACGACGTTGCTCGATCATCGAGACCGCCGCCGCCGCCACCCCCGACAAGCGACGAAGGAATTTCCGGCGTTTGTCCGAATTTCACTGTCGAAACGTTGGACTCGAGAACGGCGATTTTAAATTTCGAAACCAAACATCATCATCGAGTACGTAATTTTACTTGTAGTACGGCCGCATCGCGAACGACGCCGCTTCCGGCGACGTCGTCGTCGTCGTCGTCGTCGTCGCAACCGCCCAACTTGCACCACGTAGCCAGCACGTCGCAAGTTTGCGAAGAACGTCGCGACCAAAACGCGCTGTTTGCCAATTCCGCTGCCGCGAATTTCGATGCGAGACTGGAAGATTCGACGGCAGTCGACGACGACGACGACGACGAATCGCTTCTCAAACCGCAACGGCCGGATTCGTTGAACTTACTCTATACGACGCAAAATAACGACATGTCCTCGACCAGCGCAGGTATCCGTACTCGTCGCCTCTTTGTTTTTCTCACTACTCGTTTCTTTTTACAAATTACGTCATTTCAGATTCGGGATCTCTTCTAAGCGTAGAAGATCGCAAATTGGGCAAAGAAGCGCCGTATTGGGTGCCGGACTCGGACACCACCGTGTGTATGCTTTGTCAGTTGAAATTTAACCCGGTCATTCGAAGGCGTCATCATTGTCGAGCTTGCGGAATGGTAAGTCTGTGTCGGTTACCGAGTTGCCGCGCAAAAGTTGATACTTACGTTCTTGGGTAGACTCAAAGAGCCCGCTTATCTTGTCGATTTCAGGTTGTATGCGCCAAGTGTAGCGACAAAAAGGCGTGTTTGGAGTATATGGGATTCAAAGAAGATCGAGTTTGTCATGCCTGTCATAATGTTCTGCAAAAAGGTGGGCTATCGACCTATTGCTATTGAAAACATCGTTTTCGATCATTTCCTTTTATTGTTTCTCTACTTTCTTTTTTCTTTTACAGTGAATAATAGCGAATCGGAAATTACGTCCGCTGTGAAAAGGCCGAATCCGAACAACCCGATGGAATATTGTTCCACGATTCCACCTTTATTACAAGTCGGCTCCGCCAATCAACCTACTCCTTCGGTATTGGTACCGAAAGTGGGCGTCCTCAAGCGAGAAGGTAAAAACCAATCCTTGTAAACTGATTACGTACATATTTTCTCTCTAGCCTCGTCTCGCTCGAGCGAGCGTGTGCATTACGTAGGTAATCAATTAGTCAATTACGTACGTTGACGTTTTTCTAGGTCGAATCAAGACCAACGATATGCCGAAACAGGTGATTTTCAGCGACGGAATTCGACCCGGCGGCGATTTAACCGAATTAGACGTCAGTTCGGAGCCAAAATTACCGCTGAGAAGATCGTCCCGTATTACGAAACGAGTAGGAACGCCACCGGGTAAGCAGCATCGCATCGTGCAAACACTTACGAATCGCCAACTCGTCCATTTTGTATTTACGAATTAACGCGTTTGTCGTTGACAGCGAGTACGGCTATCAATCGAAGACTTTTGAATCCGGATACTCGTAGCTTTATACCGTCCGGTGCGGATCTGCCGCCAGTAGTGAACCGAGTCCAAGGAGAATGCATATTTTCGGAACTGGAAAAAGTTATTAGCCCGGAAACGGAACCCGTCAAGTTTGCGATCAATCGTAACCTTTTCGTCGCCGTTAAAAGACTGACTCGTACGTTAGAAAACTGCAAAATTTCGCTTTCGAGTAGTTAGGCTCGTATTATGGTATTCATTTGTAACCCGTTGTTCGCAGTCGATTGCTGTGTTCATAAAGATGTTTGGTGCATCACGACCGAAGGTATGTCGTGCGTCGGACAAGACGAATTAGTATTCATCTTGGAAGTGACCGTTGACGAAAAACATCCGCCCAAAGATATTTTTTCCACTATCAACGTACTCTATCAGGAAGCTTCGAAAGGTGGGTCTGGGTACTTTCGCACGAGTAATGTTGCTTTTTCATTATCGTTTCATTACCGATGGCGTATTCATTTCTATTCGCAGGTTCCACTGTGACTGAAATGTCTTTCGCAGCGCCGTGTAATAATCAGCTATTCGGTTGTAAAGAACACGGCGGATTCATTTTCATCAGAGCTACGTATCAGTGTGTGCAAAAGTTACTTTTGCCTAAGCCACCGTTTCTTATAGGCTTATTAATTCACAGGTGATGCATTCGGCATTTTATTTTAGTCGGCTAAATTTTTTCGTAGAAAATCAACTGCAACCGAATTCATATTCGATTTTTGCAGGTGGGAAACACCGTGGGCTCGACTTTTTCCAATTCGTTTGGTTTTACGGCTCGGCGCGGAATATCGGTATTATCCCTGTCCTTTGGTTTCCGTTCGTAACAGAGCAGCTCTGTATTCGGAAATCGGTCACACGATTTTCACTTTATTAGCGGTAAGTGAGGCAAACAAGCGGATATAATGTAGATGTAGGTACAGAATTTCGAATTCGATAATCGAAATGCGACTCGATTTCGAGAGTGTTTGTCTGTAGATTTAAAATTCGGTACTCTGGTAGGTATATGTGTGTACGTTAGCTGTTCGCCGTAAATTTATACGACTTTGTTGGTATTTACAGGATTTCAGAAAGTATACGTATACATTACCAACCGTTCGAGGTTTAATGATTCATATGGAAGACAGGCTAACGACAATTTTACTACCGAGGAACAGATACGATCAGGTTAGCGAAACATTCGATTGCATTTGGGGTAATTCCGGTGGCGATTGCGGCCAAAAATACCTTGTACTTATCTCGGCCGCCGGCATTTCGTTTGTTTAGGTGATCCGCGCATTAAACAATTCCGAAGAAAACGTGTTAGCTTTTGCGGGTAACATTAGTACGATGGCGGATTCGCACTTGGTATGCATACAGTCGATCCAACAAGAAGATACCGCCTATCATACCCAGGCCATAAATATATTGAATAAACCTAGACAAGGTAAGATGACGCGACGCGACGCGACGCGAAGCGACGTATTCGCGTTCGTAATACGAACATACTCGATAACGCGGTTCTTTTAACGCTGGCGCAGTTACCGGGGCGAGCTTCATCGTGTTCAACGGTTCTCTAAAGCAATACGGCTGGTCCGGTAAATCGAATATCGTCGAGGACGGACTCATGGTGCAGATCCCCAGCGAAAGTATGACCGCCTTGAGAAGCGCGTTGAGACAAATGAAAAATTATTCCATCGGTTGCGGACCTCAAGCCGAAGAAATGGTCACGTTGAAGTGGGCGCCGGACGACGTGAATTTTAATATCGGGTAAGATGTTGGTCGCGTACACTCGTGCATTTTACCTACGTCGCGTCGTGTTTACGTACGTCGTCGTTTATTTTCTCATAGTGTGAAGAGCGAAATCGATAACCGACCGCTGGATGGCGTGCCTTCTATTCGCGTACATAATGGTATCGACTACTCCGGTACTTTACGTCTTATTCGCTGGACCGAAGTTTTCATATTGCAAGTACGTGTTTAGTTTTTTTTTTTTTTTTTTTTTTTTTTCTGTTTCAACAGCCTCGATTGCGACTTTAAATTTTGTTCTAGTCGGAAGATGAAAGCAGTAACAGAACAGGCGACTCGATTAATATCAGCAAATTAGCCGAATCGATTGCCAAAGCCACCTGCGTCGCTCTAGTGCCTTTACTCGATCTTTTGGCCACGGCCAATTTGACCACGCTCGCAGTGAGAGCAACCATACATCCGGAAAACGTACGTACGCCTGCCTACCTTTGTCATTTCACGTCTTGTACTCGCATTCGTTCGATTTTTCGCTATTATCGAATTTGTTTCGCTCGCAGGTGGGTTACGAAGCGGGCAGCAGAGGCGAAAAATTACCGCCCATCTACATGAAAAGCTTAGACGAAGAACTTATCGCTGTCATACACGAATCGGCGCTTTCTATACCCGACGTGTTGAATCCGATTGTTCTAGAATTAATTTTCAAAGTTATGGAGCAATGATCCAAGGATTGCAAATCGTGATACAGTATCTCGTATTTTTAACACGTTCAAGTATAGTTACCAGATTTTTAAACGATGATTTTTTTACGAAGAAAAAAAAACCGGATATAACGGATTCGTTCGTCCGACGTGTAATTACGATGTAAAGTTGATATTGGTATCTGCGAGTATGTACATGTAATGTATGTACTCGAGCGATGTCCGTATTTTTGTTATGTTGTGTTTGTATATTACGTGTGTGTTTTCTGTAAAAAGTATATGTGTTTGTGTGGAAAGAATGTCGGCCAGTACGAGCCAATTATCGCGTAAACTGTTGGAATTTTATTTCGCAACAATTAAATCGCTAATCGTTTTACATAATAGTATAGTTTAGCTACCTAGTACCTACTATATACCTACTCTTTTACTACCCTTTTATGTGCATTTATTACCTACACACGTGCGCGGTCTTACGTTGAGTTAAATGTACGTATTGTATATCTACATACGTTTAGCGCGTGCCGCATCGATCGTAATATTTGACTATGTTTGATACCTATTCGTTTTATCGTAATATTGCCTACGTAACTACGATGAATCGAGTGATAGCGACGTTATTTTGTGATGGGTTTTGTCTTTTCTCTCTCACCCTCTCTCTTTCTTTCTTTCTTTCTTTCTTTCCTACCTTACCTTACTAATAATTATGTCGATTTTAATTTTGTGTAGTTGTTTCTACAGACTACCTCTACCTGTACCTATATCGTTTATTTTTCATCATTTTTTTTTTTTTTTTTTTTTTCAATGTTTCTGTTTGCTCGTTTGTTTGTTTGTTTGTTCGTTCGTTCGTTTATTTATTTATTTACTTTATTTATGTCTTTGTTTATTTCTTTTTCAGTGATGATTATTATTATCATTATCATCATTATACTATTATTATTACTGCTACTCTCGTACGACTACAATATTATTTTTATTTTTACCGTAGTCCAAACGCAGCCAATTAGGTACTTATACGTATTATCAATTAATCATGTATTTGAATACCTACCTGAAACTTACGCGCATATTATTATTGTATGTAATGTACCTAGTACGTCTATCAAACGTACTTCTAAGTATCTGTATTGATAATTTAATTATTAGAGTGCCAACTTTTAACTAATGTGCGACCAATTCGATTCGAAATTATAAAAGCGGATTTTATTTTTGCGAAATAACATTGCGATTATTTTTTTCTTTCAACGCAAATCTGAAGCCATTTCGTACTTGAGTTGTAATCGAATAGAGCACTTCTTTTTCATTCAAAATCTGAAATTTTCATTCTCGGTATTGAAGAAGTGCATATATGCGGAATGCTTTAGTAAACAATCTACAACTTCGATATTAAAAGTTTAATAACAGTATCACAAAATAAGAGATAGACAGAGATACGCAGTCTTGACAAAGATCAACTTTCAACAAAATGATGCATCGTTACGGTCGCGGAGATCGGGATTTTCAATTATACCAACATTCGCAACGAGTACACGAATCTAGATACTATGTTTTCTAGTCATTGTACAGGTACATTTACATACTATTATTATGTATGTATGTACAATGTACATACGAATATCAACGAAGCGGGCTGGAAGTATGTAGAACCAGACGCTACCTTGCCACATAGTGCGCGTAAGTACTCGTGTTCGTACGAATACATACAAATTACGTAACGTATAAGGTAAAACAGTTTGACGGACTCTATAACGGTAATTAAAGGATAGCATAGAAATACATAACTTAAATACTTATCGTACTTTTTCGATATGAAGAATTACTATTTACTTTACACATGCTTAGGAATAAGTTTCGCTTATTTAACAAATGACTAGACATCGACCATTGCGTCGGAGTAGGTCGATTTATACTCGTAATACGAATATTATAATACAGAGTGAATACGTATTTAAAAGGGCACGATATGAAACACCGAGTCAACAATCGGTTCGATTGAAACTCACATAGTGAGTAGGTAGGTCCCTACGCCTCCTGGGTTGTTCAATGTTGGCTGTAAATTCACCGCACACTCGTACATTTATATACATGCAAGGTACATACTTGGGAGAAAAATGTAAACCGATAAGCGGATTCGTTATCAATACAGATGAGTATGCAAATGCTTTCGCATCGACGACAGCATGGGAAAGGTTTTGGCGCAGATGTTACAAGAATAGCGATTTTCGCCCGTATGTAGACGCTCGTGTCGCCGGAAGCTGGAACCATCGGCGAACGCTCGCGAACATATGGCGCAGGTAAACGGTTTCTCACCAGAGTGTATTCTTCGATGAGTGAGCAAATGCGATTTCGTAATGAAGGTTTTGTCGCAAAATTCGCATTTATACGGCCTCTCGCCGGTGTGGATTCGTTTATGCGATACGAACGTCGAACTGGTGGCGAAACTTTTTCCGCACACTTGGCAGATGTACGGACGTTCGCCGGTGTGTATTCTGGTGTGTTTTTTCAGTCCGCACGAATCGACGAAATCGTTATAGCAAATATCGCACTTGAACCTTTTCACGACGACGCCGTTAGGGCCGTGGGTACGTTCGTGTTTGACGAAAGCCGAACGATCGGAAAATGCTCGATTGCAGACGGGACACTGGAACGGTCGTTCGCCGGTATGCGTTCGTTTGTGCGTAACCAAATGCGAATTGGACGAAAATAATTTAAGGCAAACGTCGCATTCGTACGTTTTCAGATTCTTGTGATAACGATCGTGATTGAGCAACGCCGAAGCCGAAGGATATCCCCTTCCACAAATGTGACAATGGAATCTAGACGCTGTAACCTGCGCCTCTCTGATCAAATTTATCGCCTGATCGCGATCGTTTTCGCGTTTCGCGCGTTTTCCTACACCTTCGTCCGACAACGGCGCTAATTCGTCTTCTTTGGACGTGTAATTCATATCATCAGACAGAATTTGATCCGTTGTCGCGGAAAAGTCGTACTTCATCGACAACAGTTCGTCTTCGTTCCTCGAAATATCGTCCAACATAATATCTTCTTTCCTACGAGCACAGATACATATTACGTAGATATCAAATATCGATCGCGAGCAAAACAGAAAAAAAAAATGCTCGAAGCAATTGATTATCGATGGCGAAGATGATACACTAACCCTTCGTCAGCAACTGAAAAGTGTAACGGTGACAAAGAATCCGATTCGATACCACTCATCCACGGCGGAATATAAGTTTGAAAACCACCGCTGAACAGCGCCGAAGAATCCAAAGGAATATTATTCGAGTTGGTAATCGCGTTCGTCTGTAAATGTAATTGGCACGAGTTACGATAAGATACGCTTCGCGTACTGATTCAGTGGCTACGCCGAATCATAGGTAATAGCGAAATTTGAAAAATTACTTTAACGGAAGTGCTTTTCCGATTCGTGAGAAACGTTTTCGAAGACAGAGGCAAAACATTATTCGTCAAGTCCATCTTATTCGCAAATCGCAATCGACAGATTGTATTTTACGAGTGTAAACCGTGTACCTACGATAACAAAAAACATTTTGTTCTATTATTCGATTATGCATTCGAGTACACTATACGATAATTGTAGTTACGTAAACCGCCGTAATTATCGTACTTTGAGGCCTATGCTATATGATGAGTTTTATTGGTAGATACATACTATATAGTTACATTTACATGGCGATATTCACCGACTTACCTCTATTCGTACTTAAGAAAAAAATATGTAACCATCGTGTAATGAAGTTGGCACAGTAATTAAAGTACATACGTACGGCAGTTTCATGTTGTTAACTACATCCTTTTTGAAAATTGAACTCGAAATAATTGTTATTATAATCATTTTTCATTCCATCGAATAGAAAAATAGGAGAAATTACAAATTAATTGATTAGTTTTACTGTTTTAGTGGACCTGGACACTTGATAATTTTTTTGATAAAAATCGATGATAAAAAAATAGTGGTAATAAAATAATAAAAAAAAAAATCACTTGAAAACTCGGGAAGTTAAGAATAAACGATATGGCTACACTGGTTTGACAGAAAATCGTCCAATCAAAATCTAAAATCAAAATCATTCAAAAAAAAATAAATAAATAAATAAATAAATATTTGTGCAGAAGATAACTCGTACAGTGATAAAAATTTTTAGTATTCTTAAATTCTTTTTATTTTCATCTAATAAGATGACATTATTCTGAGATTTTTAAACGTTTTGTATCGCCTAAAAGCAGAATCGAATGATTCAGATGTGTTGCTGAACAATAGACCGTATAGGTAAGTAATTTCAGTTCAAAGATTTAATGCTGAGGATAAGCTGTCAACAGCAAACAGTCAGTACATAAACTCCTATCGAATAATATTATTATATTTCATAGACTGTCGTCTCTTGTTAACTTTTTCCTTGTTTCGTGCAGCTATGGGTCATCGTAGATCGTAGTATTGGCAAAAATTAGTTTACATCAGTTAGATTCTGATAAGAATAACCGATTGAAACGAGAAAACCTGATGCCAAGTATGAGTGAAAGAACGCGATCCGCTTCATTGGGGAGAGAGAAAAAAAAATCTGGTACGTATTTCCGTCGAGAATTGTATAACGAATGAATCTTGTTTAATTAATCAACTATTACGAATTAGATTTGAAACCGCGGTATTGGGCCTTTCTGTTTAAAAATTTGCAACTCGCTGTCGACGAACTGTATAAAACATGCGAGACGGACGAAAGCGTTTCCGAATGTAAAGTAAGTTTCTGTCGAAATAACCGAGTAGGTACATCACATACTAAAGGCTGTCGCGAATACGACAGAAAATACATCGCGACGTAATACGTGTTGTTAAACGGTGCGATTGTTGCAGGAGGTTATCCTCGTATTGGAAAACTACACGAGAGAATTTCATAATCTGACGGAATGGTTTCGAATGGAAAAGGAATACGAAAACACACCCGTACCGCAGCGACCGAATTCACTGGCGTGGGAAATCAGGAAATCGTCGCCGGGAAAAGTACGACTACGAAATTCATTCGCACGTTTCAACTTTCGCTGTCGTATCGCGCTTGTACGAAACGCTCTTTTTTTAATATTTTATTTTTCCCCTCAGGTTTTCCGTCAAAATTATCAACCTGCTCTAAACGGAGTCTTCTGTCGAAAGTTACTATTCGAGCTAAGTAAAAATTCGGCAGCCACGTCGAAAGCGTCAGATTGTATTGCGACGAAATCGTTAAACGGCGACGGCGGTGAATCGAAAATCGTGTGTAAGAATTGCACGCTGTTGGATAGAGACGAATGCGTCTGCGACGGTGTCGAAGGACGCGCGTCTGAAAAACAAACCATGTCGAGTATTGAAGAAGCAACCACGAAGGACGTGGCATTGGTGGAAAGCTCTTCGCAGACGGATGACGATTTGGCTGGTACAGCCACGGTGAAAAAACAGTTAACGAATGGCGGTCGCAAGATGACCGCCGGCAGTACGTCGTATACGAAGAAAATGGCTCGAAGTCTTTCCGCTTCGAACGCTTGCGAAACGAAAAATACATCTTCGTCGGTGCCAGCCTTATCGGCGAAACGTTTTCCAACGTGCGTATCTCCGAGGAAACCGGTGCCCGGCAGAAATCCCGGAGCTGCCGTTTTCATTCCGCGAGATAAATTATTGGTCAAGAACGACGCCGACGGTAAAGCTGGCGACGTTTTGAACGTTGCCGTCGTTCATGTCGAAACGAAAATTCCGCGAAGTCAGTCCGATCCGGTTTTGTGCACCGGCGCAAACGGAACGAAAAAAATGGCCTCTGTTCGCGAAAAACCCTACGTTAACGTCGAGCACGTAAAAGACGATCGCGGCAAAGATTCGGTCCGCTATCACGTTGATTCGTTCCCGACGTCGTTATCTTCGTCCGTTCATTCGTTACACGTTATAAACGAACAAGTTGGAGCGAATAACACGCCCACTCTTAACACTACGCCCGAAAGCGTCGCTTCGAGCGAGTCTGCGATCGGTTGCGACGTTGTTCGTAAAAAATCGAACGAAGTTGACACCGCCAGCGACGCTGGTGCCAATAACGGCCGCAGCAACGACGTCCTCGTCAACAAAATGTCGTCCAAGAAAACTGCGATCGTACCTCCTGCTAAACCGACGTCTAGAATTTCAAGTAGGAACGACAGCCGGCCTTCTTCTGCGACGAATAGTGTAAACGCTAGCGAAAAAAACGCGAACAATTGTATTAAAACGACAGCAGCGACTACGAATACGGTTAACGGCGAAAGAAAAAACGCGCGCGCCGTCGTCGGTAGCGGTAGTCTTACGGCTGGATCTCGTTCCGCAGCCAAAAGTCGCCAAACCGATTGTAGTAATCGAATTGGCGGCTCGGCTAGCGTCGGCACATCCGAACGTCGGCCCGCGAACTCGTCGACTGTTTCGAAACCGAAGCCCAAGTCCTTGTCGGCTGCGTCACCTCGATGCCCACAAGTCCATCAAATCAACGACATACCAAACGACAGCGCTAAAACCGATAACGAAAGCGAAAACAAACGTACGACGGTTGTCGCCGAAAAAAGTAGAAGCATCGACGCTACAAAGAAGAACGGATTAAACGGTTGCGATGAAAAGCGCCATTCGACGACGACGACGACGACGCTCAAGGCGACTGCGACTACGACTACGGTCACGGTGGTAGCTAACTCCAAGTCGTCTCGAGACTGTATCGAGCGCAAGGGCTCTTCCAGATATTGGAATAATAAAATGATTCGAAGTCGAACATCCATCGATTTCAATTACGCCGACAAAAGAAGTCGAGCGGCTACCGTTGCTGCTGCTGCTGCTGCTGCTGCAGCCGCCGCCTCCGCTAATGTGACCAAAATTAATGAAAAAAAATGTGCGAACGAATGTTCTCCTCGGCCCAGACGCAGTTCAAAGGATACCGACGGATGGGAGACGGTAATCGGCAAATCCAGACGATCGATTCCGAATTCGTTCAATGCTAAAAATAAATCGTTCGACGTGAACAACCGTTTCAACGAGCCCAGTTCGTCCACTTCGCTTCCCATATTGGTTTTGGAAGACGACAATGACGGAGGCGGTAGCGGAGGCGCCTTTGTTGAAGATGAAATCGTTCAACGACCGTCACAGCATAAGCCACATCATCATCATCATCATCATCATAACCACCACCACCACCACCACCAGCATCACCATCTAAACGGTGACATTGCGAAATCGAAATCTGCGCTCGAGATGAAAACCTGTAACAAAAATCGTAACCGACATAACAGCTACGGTAGTAACAACGGAAACGGTGGTCGCGATTCAACGGCAACTACAGAAAAGGCCGAGATAGGCGAAAATGGGCACAAGACTGGCGTTCGTGTCGACAGTCACACGATGGATTACGACGATTACAAACTACGAAAGGAACGACCCATCATTACTGCTATGTTTACCACCATTCAATCGAAGAAGAAAAAATGCAACGAGAAAGATGGTCGCCGAGTGAAAGGAACGGGCAAGGAAAATAAAAACGGTGGTGTGGCGACGCTTGCTAACGGTGTCGGCGAACGTGGTGAAGAATCGCCGAACGAACGAGGAGGTAACGACGAGTTGCTCGACGACGAAGAGTCGCTGCGCAAAAGCAGAGAACTATACGAAGAAGAAATCAGTCTTCAAAAAGAGATTAACGAGTTGCAAAAGGACACCGATTTAGAAACGGACGTTGAAGTGGATGCGGATGCGGACGCGGACGTCGACGCCGATATGGACTCGGATAGCACCGAGATGGACCAAGAAATAGTCGATTTGTACAACAACAACGATATAACGAACGCGGACATAAGGCGAGCCGCTTTAGAAGCAACCTACGAACACGTATTAACCAACATGTCGTGGGCCGAGCGAACGATAACGTTGGATAAGTTGGAAGAACTTTTGGTTCGCGATCCCAGTGGCAAGTGTTTAAAGTTCGCCAAGAACTTCACTTCGCTCGAGCAGTTCGAAGATCTGGTCAGCAGAGCGCCCGGTCGCGCTCTCGAATTACATCAGAAGCTGTCGTCGCCGTCGCGAAAACGCATCAGTCCGGACACGACGATTTTGCAACATAAAGCCAGACAAGCGAAAGCAAAGCAAAATCGCGAACAACTGCTGCAAGATAAATCGGCCAAAATTAGAGAGCTATTCAACAAGGTAAGACTCGTTTAACGGAAAGTACGTACTTCGTCTTTTATTTTATTTTTCACTTCGTCGAAACAATTTTGTACTCGCAGGTGGCCGAAGTGAAAGCTATGCAAACTCAGTTGGCAAACGAACGCGTCGAACGCAAGAAGCTGTTGGAACAGAAGTTGAAAAGAGCCGAAGAAAATCGAAATTTACATTTGAAAAATATCCAGGAGAAAGCCCACGACGAAGCTAAAAAGCAAAGAGAAATCGCTTTCATCAACGAATTGGAGGCTCAAAATAAACGACACGATTTTTACGCTCTACGCCAGGTATGGTACACGTGTCGAGTACGAAAATGCGCGCGTACCGTTATTCTCGTTTTATCGATATTTTGTATGCACGTAACGTGCCTTGTTGTTTTTGTATCAGGAACAAGAAGACAGATTCAAGAGTATTTTGGAGGAGAGACAAAGGCGGCAAGAGGAGAAAGCGGCCAAAGAAGCTGCTGCGGAAGGAAGACGGAAAGCTATAGAAGCCGAAAGACAGGTGCGTAGCTAAAACTACGCCATGCGTTAGGTATAAGTAGGCACTAGGCGGATGTGTTAATCGTCGTATTCGCGCGTGTTTAGGAAAAAATCGAAGAACTTCAGGAAAAAATGAGAAAAAGGGAAGAAAGGATCGACCGCGAACTTCAAGAGAAAGAACGCGAACGAATTAAAGTTGCCAGAGAAAAAGCTAGGTAAAGTGACTGAATATAGATGTTTCTTACGTATTGTAGTTTTAGTTTATCGAATCGAATCGTATTCGAGACTCGAGAGTGCACACTTGCTCCAGTTCAGGTACCAGGCAGAAGGTGATTACTCGAGCGATGTTTCTTTACGTGCGGTTGCGTCTTCCTATAACGTATTTGTGTTATTGTTTATCGCAGAGACCGAGAAGATCGCTTATTAGCGTTACAAGCTGCTCAAATCGCCAACGCCGAAGAGTTGCAGAAGAAAATTCAACACAAACAAGAAAGTTCGGCTCGACGTCACGAAGAGAATATAGAACTAATTCGTCAAAAAGCTATCGAGATTGGTACCCCTCGGTTAACTCCGTATCAAGTCAACAAATTATGTTCCGTCTGTAATGTAGTGGTGAGCGAAAGTCAAAACGAATAGCGTATTGGTATAGTCTGCAACTGGCGTCTAGTTTACTCTATTTGTTTACACGGATGGGGATCGTTGTTGTAGATCGATTCGGAGGTATTCTTACTGAGCCATTTGAGAGGTCGAAGTCATCAAGAAGCGGTGAAAAAATATCGCGAACAGTTCGAAGCTGGCGTCAAGTTCAACGAATGCTCCATCATCACGGAAGCCCCGGCTGATGTTTTGCACAAAAAAAGAAGTCGCGAAAAGGAAAGGCGAAATACGTTACGTAAACGTTGTAAGAAGATTCGGCATCGATTATCGAATAGGTAACATCCGTAGCAATGGCGGTTTTCGTTTTTCTACTTTTGTCGATTTCGTAAGTCGTGTCTCGTTACGTGCTTTTGTCATTTTGTAGGAGTGAAGAGTATTTGGAAAGCATTTCGACGAAAAAGGATAAATGTAAAAAAGTCGATTCCGCCAACAAAGGTAGAATATTGAAATCCATCAAAGAAGTGGAAAAACTGATCAGCACTCAAGGCAATGGCATATGGCCTAACAACGCGGTCACTATTCTCGAGAGAAATTTATTCGAAATCATTCGAATTCTAGAAAAATATGTAAGTAATCGAGTTGTGAATTGTTTCGTGCGTCGAGCGTTTATAGGTATAGTACGTAATACGTACAAAGTACGTACATTTTCTACCTTTTTTATTCTGCTTCTTTGTTCTTTACTAGCATATCGACGATCAACGCATGTTTAAAGAATTCGACGGTTTCGCCATGTTATCGAAAGTATATAATTTGGCGTTGGATTTGCCCAAAAATATGAGTCCGTACCTGCCGCTCAAGTACGTAGCTCTGATTAGTTTACACCGCGTGTAGTACACACGCGTAAATAAGACTATGCGAAGACCTATACCTACCTTCCTACCTATTAACGACCATCGACGTGTTACAGGTGTTTCATCGTAGCTTCCAACTTATTCGCAGTTGCGTGCCATCAAAACGTTGAAAACTGCTTGTTCGTTTTGCTGTCGAATAATCTTATTCAGATTTTAGATTTTTTGTTGAACCGTTTAAATGTAAGTTTGTACTTTAGTACGCGTGTCTTACGTGAATTGTAAGCAGATTACGGCTGCTCCCTACTCACTCCTGTTTGCTTACGGCTACGAATTTATTACTTTTCAGCTTATAATGCCAAACAGCGACGATAGAAATGGTATGGTCGTCTATAAAGCGGATACAGTAGCTGGTAATTTCTGTACATAAATATTCGATTACCGTACATATCGTATCGATTCGTTTAACCTGTTGTTGTCTTTTTTTTTTTTTTTTTTTTTTTTTCTTTTTTTTTGAAGACGTGTTAATGAACGTGTGTTCGAATGTATTGTCAATTATCACGTCATTGACATCGAAACGCGATTGTCAAGATAACCAAGACGGTGGCGGTGGCGGTGGCGACGATTACGACTTGCAAATCGTATCGGCGCATTTAAGCGATGTTGTCAGGTAGTTACCGAGTTAGGCGGTACATAGAGAATTAGATACCAGAATTATTCGAATGTGTAACGTTGATTTGATCTGTTTGTCTCTCAGTTACGTAGTTTGCACCGGAATTGTGGATAAGTTAGCCGTATACTGTAGCAGCGTTCACGATAATAAATCAGCCGACTCTTATTTTTTGCTGCATTGCATGGAATTGTTGACGCAGTTGGTCGAAACAAGGTTAATATCGTACGGTTAAAGTCGTAGTGATGGTGTGTGATGTTGGTAGTGGATATTTTCACTTAATGTGCACTTACGATGAAACGTGTGATCGTAGACGCGGTAATATCACCAACAAGGAAGACTGTACGCAATTGATGGCAACTTTGAAAGCCACCGAGCTGGTAGGTGCCGTGTCAATGCTGTACGCTATACTACTCCATCAAGACAGTATGTCGAATGATAACTCGTCCAGCGAAGCCGTACTACGGCCAGACGTAGTCAACGTTATAATCGCCACTTTACGACTTTTCAGCAAAGTCGCCGAATTGAATTTGAAATTCTTCCAGGTGAGTGTCGCATCGTCCGTTTTTCTTCAGCCTTTAATAATTTTCACCCTCTGGCTACCTATCTAATCAGTTTCGTTTCCTATTTTTTCGTAAATTTTCGTAGAATATACTCGGAGCGGAGGGCATATCGTTGCAAGTTCGCCACATCATCAGCTATCTACTTAGATACTGTACGCAGAACGATTGTTCGAAAGACTTACTTCATCAAGTTATCGAATTTATCGGATTTTTCGCTATACATCATACCGATAATCAAGTAAGCCCGTATCACACGCTATTTCGACTCAAGACCTACCTTCACCTTCGTATATTAACGAAGCGCGTTTTATTAGTTATACCTACTTATTTGTCGTTATTATTATTTCAGCTTATCCTTCAATCCGGTTCTACTCCTACCGTGCTGCAGCAATTGTCCAATTTACCGTTCGCCTATTTTAGTAATCCGGCTCTAGTTCGAATTTTGTTTCCAACCTTATTAGCTTGTTGCGTTGGTAACCCTCAAAATCGTACTATACTAGATCGGGAAGTCTCTTATCAAGTGAGTTCATAAATCAGTCACTCGAGCACACTGCCGACTCGTAAACTTAAATACCTACGTTTCTTCGTGTTATTGTTTTAGCTGTTGCAAGATTTCCAAAATGCTCAAGATTCTAAAAACATTCCTCTAATTAAATTATTGCGAGCGAACCAATAATCGTCGAAAATATTTTCCAGTCAAACCTAACTAACCCATACTAGTCTCGAATGTTGTAATTGTTATTCGTTTTATATGTGCTTTTGTTCGTCTATTTCCATTTTATTTACTTACTTACCTCTCATTTTACTAATTTTTTTTTTATTTATATAATGTCTTATTACGTACCGTTAATTTCACCATCAGTTTCGAAATTATAATTCCTTTTCTTCCTATATACCGATATTAGCGTTCATATTGGAGCGCACTTTCCCCATTAAGAAGCCTGCAGTACGCGTGTGTTGGTGGTTGTGTCAACATGCTTGGGATTCGATTATATTTCTTCTTCTCGTAACTTCGAATTTACATTCTACGAGTATCTGCACCTATCTCTCTATGGTCATTTCTTGTTCGGCAACACTTGGGGATTTCTCATAGATTTCATCAACATTTCATTATTTTTAAAAGTCTGAATACCTAGTTAATCAAGTTTTCATTACGAATTTTTGCCCGTTTTTATCCTAATTTTTCATTTCCTCAACTTCGATAATGTTTGAAACTTTGTATAAAATTATAAAAATACATCTACCTAGTATTTATTTACATTTTTTTAAATTCTTACTTTTCGCAAATTCCTGTTTTCATTTTATATAGGTACCTAATTATACAATCGTCAAAATAATTCGCTTACTAGAGTTCACTGATGTCAGATACGACGAATGGAACATTTCATGTTTACTCGCGTATAGGTATTATGCGTATGTACCTACATCTTCTACGTCGAATTGTTCACTAGCGAATCTCTGGAACAGAGAAAAATAGCAGTTTCGAGAGACACACGCGCCAAGTGAACGCCTACCATTAAACTACATTCTGAAACTGAAAGTGCAGTGCTCCGCGCAACGATTACACAGGCAACCCATTCAACGCCACTTGAGCAAATCGAACATTTGATGAACCGGAAACAGCTAGGAAAAATGCGTATTCGCTGCGGCACTGGCTATACCACTAGATAGACAGACAAGTAACGACGTACATCGAACAATAATAATATGTATCGTATCTATAGGTAATAATGTCCTTTGGAAGTCTGAGTAACGAGTAGCTTACCATATAATACCAATGCAAAAAGCAAAAAGTAATAAGCCTATAAGTAGGTATGTAGAATATGAAATACGCGTAAACATTTAGGTAACATTTCCATGACACGAACAACGGATTCCCGGTGTTTTGTCTTAAAACGAGAAAATCAATAATACTTATCGAAGATCGGATACTCGCTACATAACTTTTTTTCAAATAGATTGCCCCAGCGAAATGTTTTTGACAGGTATCTAGACATTCGTATATAGTATTCCGTACATAGGTTAACGTACCTATTAACTATGTACTTGGGCACAGAGGTGTGGGTGGGCAGCAATCACCATCAATCTTCGCAGAAGCCTATTTCTGCGGGAGAAGAGAAAGAAAAATACATTTCCGAAAAAGTTGAATTACGTAGCGACTTTCGTTTCGTTCATTTAATCATTATTCATACACGAATGCGCTCCAAGTCGACTGCATTATTCACGATTCATTTAGTTTTCTTTTATTCTTTTTAGTTGCTTTTTCACAGTTGGCCAAACCGATAAACGTCGACTACTGCAGTCTGATATTTGAGCGAAACAGTCATTAGATGTACTAACCATATGCGACGAAATGCAAAAAATATTCGCCGTTAGTGTTGTTCTTTATAGTGCAGTTCAAAGCCTACACGGTAAATACCGCCTATACCCGATCTGCAAAATTGAAACGGATTTGAAACGATATGAAAATCCTGGGTTTTTAAACAGTTTTAAAACCGTTTCTTGAAACCATAACCATATTTGTGAAAACAATGAAACGGTTTTTAAACTGTATTTTGAAACGAATTTGTGTATCAAAAATCAATTTTGAAATGATTTCAATACCATTTCAAAGTCATTACAAAACAGTTTCAAAACCATTTCAAAAGCACAAAAGCATTTAAAAATTTGAGAAATTCCCCTCTTCCCTGACAAAAAAAAAAAAAAAAAAAATCTAATCAGTGTTGGCAGATTTTGTACTTGGCATTGTGGTTGATTTGGGAAAATTTTTTAAAATTTCATTCAAAAACAGGGAGTTCAAGACGACACATCAACACGATAGTCATCATCAATGTCGGATGGGATTTTCAATTAGTTGATAGTTGAATAGTTTTGGAAAAAATGAGAATTAAAAAATCGTCCAAATTTCAACATTTTTCAACTTCAATTTATTCGAAAACTATTGCATTAATCAAAAATCCGATCCGACATTTTTTTATAAATGCTTCATAGAATCTACATTCAAAATTTCATGAATTTTCGTTCGGTAGAACTCTAGATCTGAACGATTTAAAATTAACATTGGTCTTATGGAAGTTAAGACGGTGCAGGATAGGCAAACGTGTAAACGGAATCGGCCCTTAAGTACAAAAAATAATACTTGAAACTTGAATTGAATAAAAATTTAAAAAAATTAAAAATAAATTAACTAGGTTCGTTCAAGCGCTTTTGTTTTTCTTGTTTTTGTTTAAAAATTTAAGAAAATAAATTCTTAAATTTTCACTTTTAAGAAATAGATGGCTATGTTGTTATGACTCTATTATGAGCAAAATTGTTGATTTTTTTTTCAAAATAGAAAAAAATTGATGAAAATTGAGAAAAATCAAGATATTTTACCGTATTTTACTAAAAGTAGAGTCATTAAAACTTAGCCAACTATTTCTAAAAGTAAACATTTAAGAATTTCTTAAAATTTTAAACAAAAACAAGATAAATAAAAAGCGCTTGAACGAACCTGTTGATTGAATTATTATTGTTAATAATATTGATAGGCATCGAAATAGGCAAAGATTTATTATGTTGGGACATCAACATTTTTTATTGTATAGCATTTGCGTAAGCACAATCAATCAATCATGTTACGTATTTGTAATTGGTTACACTGATTTTTTCTATCTAAATTCAAATACATTCCAAAAAAAAAAATCATGGCATTTCAATAAAATTCCTAAACGGCCATTTTGTTTGATTTACTTGAAAGTTGAAAAGTTTCAGTGATATAGTTACTTTTCTGGTTAGTGCATTGCATTTCTAAAATCTTCGTTACAAATTTTTCTTTATTGCGATCGCGTATTCGATTTGAATGTGAGAATTCATTATTCGTTGTTTTATGTCTAGCATGAATTATTGAAATGTCGGAAACGAGAAACGATTGTGTAATTTTTGTCTAACCAATTTCCTGTATGGAAGTTTTAAGCATTTCGCATTGTGCCTCGTGATATTGTTTCGGTCTCGTGTTGTGGTTCGAGTAATTTGAGCATTAAGCTACGAGTTAATTGTATCTCGCGAAGTAGTGATGAATCTAACGCGAAAATATTGGAGTATCCGATGGTGCTCGCTTACTCGAATCCAAGATCTCCATCAAGATGATTATATGTACGTCGTACGTCGAACGTCCCAGTTACGTTGAGTCTAACCGTGTTGCAGTCAAATTAGCTGTCACCGAATTGCTGCCGTTTAAGATCAAAAGGTAAATGTTGAAATGAATAATACGAGTCTCGTATCTTAGTATTTAATTTTAAAAGTTTACGTTAGTAGTACGCCGTAAAGTACACTGGAATTAATTTACTCAGTCTGTACCCGCTACCAGACCTTCGTCTTGATCATCAGAATAGATCCCTCGGTTGAAAGTTGGAAGTATGCCGTTGAGTAGCTATCTACGATGGTTCTTTTTTTGATTTTCACGATTCTCGTTTGAACTTTATAGCATCAAATTTTCATTTTGATAACGAGTTGATGTTGAATCATCATTGTTGGGTTAGGTACCTTGTGTTTGTTTGTCATTTATCCGCGTTTGTGTCGTATTTTTCGTCACGTCGAGTCGCGTCTCATCGTATTATTATTTAATCGCAAATTCGGAATTTGCAATTCGTGCGCAAACAATGTGGAAACTGAAACGTGATGACTTTTTGTGTTCTGTAGGAAATGCCGTTTTAATGAAATTTTAATCTTTCGGTGTTTGCGAACTATATTTACAAGTTTTAATGGAAAAGTGACTATAGCTATATCTATTATCCGCGTTGGTATTCGTATTATCTTCATCGCTACCTTCCGTCAACTTACCTACGAATAAGTACGTATGTATAGTACTCGCTTCATCATTTTATGCAAGTATGAGTATGATGTAGTTACTGGGCGAGCGTCATTAATCATTCAATCTACTGTACGTAACGTAACGTAATTTTATGCAAGTATGAGTATGATGTAGTTACTGGGCGAGCGTCATTAATCATTCAATCTACTGTACGTAACGTAACGTAATGTTCGGTTCGTCTTCGTTGTTTAGGACGATTGAACTTACTCGAGTTAAATTAGGTATACATTTAAAGGTAGAATTTGAGATACGAAACGAACTACGAGTCTACGAAGTGCTTGATACCTAGATCTACTACAATACGTTACAAGTAAGAGTAGATACGAGTACGAGGAGTACCTCTATACTATTAGTCTATCTATTACCTTCTGATATACCACATACTATTATGAATAATGTTAGGCGTGTGTGTACTGTGTACAGTGTAGCATAGGTATTCTACCCCTTTTCCAGTTTTTACGTACGAATGGGATCTACTTAATTTTGTTTATTCGACTCTGGCTTCGACTTGCTTCTGAAGAAAGGCGGGTGGCGCTGGCGTGACGAGCGCGTACACAAACAACGCGGCGCGGCTTTGCTCGGCTCGTCGAACAGCGAGCAGCGAATGAAGAACGAAACGTGATGTTAACCCTTCGCCTGCCTAGCAAAGAGATTTATTTGTTTTCTTCTGCCGATGCCGATGCCGTTGTCGTATTTATACAATGCTCCGTGTTTGTTTGCAGGGTGAAAATCTGGTCTACCTTTGTTTGATTTGATGTTGAAGAGAATTAATTTGAATACTAATGTTGATATTACGTTCGCGTCGCGGTGGTCTTTTCATTTTCTCTTTTTAGCCGAATTTTCTATAAAATTCAGACTTATGTATTCGATTTGGGATTTTAGAAAACATTATTTTGAATGTTCTCTGTAACCGTAGAACGTAGAATAATGAACTTTTCGGTGTGGACTTGATTTTTCATGTAGCAAGGGACGTCAGTATTATTTTTTCTAAAAATGCAATAATTACCGAGTAATTAATAATTGAGATTAGGGGAAGCGGGGAAAAAAGCATAGTGGATGCGAAGTTGGTAATGGTGATGGAGAGAAGAAAGTAGGGGAAATTTCCGGTTTGTTGTTGTTTACTTTGGTCTCAGTATGATTTTGATGGTGGAGGCGACCAGTTCTTATAGGTATCCGGTTTGTGCTGCTTTGTGTTTGTTACTATTGTTTTTTTTTTTTTCGTTTTGTTTTTTTGTTTGTAGTTTCGTGTTTTTAATTACATACTTATCTCTTTAGTGCAGTTCCGCGTTTCTATAACTTTTTTCGTTTTTTCGTTTTTTTTTTTTTTTTTTTTTCAATCATACAACTAGTGTGGTTTTGCATTTCAATTTTCTTTTGCGGTGTTTTTTATTTGAAGTTTCGCGTTTTTAATTAATTACATGGCAATTGTGTTAGTGCGTTTCCGCGTTTTTATTATTTTTTTGTGGTGCTTTTTGTTTCGCGTTTTCATTAGTTTTTTTTCTTGGTGGTTTTTTGTTTGGACTTTGCTTTTTTAAGTACACAACTAGTGTGGTTTCGCGTTTTCATTAGTTTTTTCATCGTGTTTTTTGTTTGAAGTTTAGAGTTTTAATACATAGTGCATTTCCGCGTTTTTATTCTTTTTTTCTTGGTGTTTATTGTTTGGAGTTCCGCGTTTTTTAAAAATTTGTGATTTTTCTGTACGATATCGATATATCCCGTTTTTGAGGTGTTTACTTCTTCAGATAATATGATGAGTGAAATTTATTTTACCTGTTAATTTATTCAGTGGTAATTTTTGTTTCTATAATTATCTGTTTTTTCTGATTTTTTTCCATCATAGTGCGACGGTATTTTTTTTTTTTTTTTTTTAATATTGTTTCTCGTGGTGTTTTTTATTTACAGTTTTGGATTTTTAATTAAAGTTATCGCGTTAGTGCTTTTTGGCGTTTTTTTAAATTCATTTTTCGTTCCTGTTTTTTTCATAGTGTGTTTTGTTTGAAGTTTCACATTTCTGATTTTTTTCTTCTTTATTTTTTTTTGATTTATTTATTTTTTTTTTTTTCAATTTAGTGGTAACTTTCGTTTTTTGTTTCCTACTTTCTTCCCCAAATTTTTTGTTTTTGGAGTTTTTTTGGTATTTCGCGGTTTTTTCTATTCATCCCAATTCGAAAAAAAAGAGTAGGTAAATTATTCCTTAAAATTTGAACAATGGGAAATTTTAACCCGTAAAATTTAAAGAAGGAATTTGGAAAAATCACGAATAAAAACAAAAATACATAGGTACCCGTGTAGCAACGTCGATGCTAATTTCGATATAAATGTCGACACATCGAAATCGGTCACTTTTCGATCGTACATGTCGACACGATTGTGGATGGTTTGTCGAGCTTATTATCGACATGTTTGTCGACCGTCCAAATATGGCTCGACATGTCGAGCCATATTTGGACGGTCGACAAACATGTCGATAATAAGCTCGACAAACCATCGACAATCGTGTCGACATGTACGATCGAAAAGTGACCGATTTCGATGTGTCAACATTTATATCGACATCCACATCGACATTTGCAATGATGCGATTTTGAAAAATATGCTAAGTTCAAATATTCAATATAAGTATATATTAAAATTACACCAAAAATAGTGTTCAAGCCAACATTTCGACATTTTTTGTCAAATATGCGGCATTGAGGCCACCTTAGTAGCTGGACACCTGCGAGTGTCCAACTAACATAGAGATGATTCTTAGACCTTATGTACTAATTCACAACACACTTTATCTGCGAGTATCACAAGCACCCTCAAGACGTCGACAGTCAAGTCGATGCACTATTCGACCATCGACAATTAGATCGACATTAACTCGACTTAAAATTCCTCTGGTCAACACTGTCGACAGTTAAGTCGATGCATTATTCGACCCTCGACAATCACATCGACACTATCTCGACTTAAAATTCCTCTGGTCGACACTGTCGACAGTGAAGTCGATGCATTATTCGACCATCGACAATTATGTCGACAATAACTCGACAAGTGGTTGTATTATTCAAAACTTTAAAAAATAAGAAAATTTTGTGATTCTTTCAAAAATTATTTATTCCTGAGCTTAAAATGTTCCTATTAATTGTTTTTAGTTCTTTTTAGATATAAAATTTGTAAATTTAATTGGCAGAAATTGTCGACATATATATGTCGATGCGTTTATCGAGTATCGATTTTTACATCGACTTGTCTATGTGGAAAAACAACGTTTTCTAAATTATAGGAAAATACTGAGAAAAATTCAAAAATTTTGATTGAACAGTTATGTTTAACATAGAACATTACTTTAAATCTTAAATATTATTTTTAATTCATCGTTAACCGAGAAAAAAATGTGTTTGAATTTTGTCGACATAAATGTCGATGTCGACAATTGCTACACGGGTAGGTGCTAAAGTTTTTCAAAATTGAAAAAATTGAAACATTTGTAATTTTTTTGAAATCAATTAATTTTTTAGTTAGTACGAATTTTCAAAAAATTGATAGATTTAAGAAGTGATAAATTCAAAAGAATAATACCTAATTGAAAAAAATCATAAATAATTGTCAAAAAAAATGAACGAATTTTCAAAAAAAAAAAAAAATGATACACTTTCAAAAATTGATAAGTTTTCAAATATACAAAAAATGTTGAATTTTCTCATTTTCACTGGAATAAATTCGAAAGGAATCGTAGAATCATTAGAACTTTAATGTAGCAATACGAAAACAAGAATGAATTTGGAAAAGACTTATCATCAGAAAGTAAACAAGAAATTAGAGAAATAGGAAAATGATAGCCAATTATATCTAGTTAGAAATGAATACATAGCAACTCTTCCCTCCTAGAAATTAAATTCAATACATTATAAATAATTTTCAAAAATCACAATATCGCATAGTTGATTGAAATAATAAATACTTTAACAAATACTTCGATATGAATGAAATAGAATAAAATAGCCAGCGCACTCTTCCCCCTTAGAAAATGTCAACAATTTCACGAACTTCGTAAGGCGATTCAACGAATTCTACATTATTTACACTAGATTCCGAAAATTGTAACATTTCTTTTCTAGATAAACCGCAAATTTTAGATAAATGACCGACTTTATTACATTTTTCGCACTTCGTATTTATATGATCGCAAATGTTGGCCTTGTGGCCTTTTTTCCCGCAACGATAGCAAATAAGAATATCGTAATTCGAGTTTTTGCAATTAACCGAACCACATTCAGATAAATTACCATTTTTGTAGCAAGAACAAGAATGTTGAGTCGAAGTATTACTTGTAGCAGCAGTATTACTCGTACTCGTAGCAGTAATATCTTTTGAATTCGCAGCAGAAGAATTTGATCTTTTTTACGAATGCAATCTCGTGATTTAATGTTTGCAAACCTTTATTAGCTTGCTCCGAAGCGATGGTTTTGTCAACTACTGTTTGAAGGGTTAAATTTTGCATAACAAGAAAATTACCTTGGAGAGATTTATCGCGAACTCCGTGAATAATTTGATCTTTCAATTCTTCCTCTATTCGAGCTTTAGTATCGTACTTGCAATGACGTACTAACTCTTTTAGATCGGCATAGAAGGAGTTAAACGATTCGCCTTCTCTTTGCATACGACGATGAAAAATTAACTTACTCACTTCTGGAAGAGGAACCGGATTAAAATGTTTTTGTAATAATTAAATTAAATTATCATACGTCTCTTCAGCAGGTTGTTTAGGCACGCATAATTTCTTCAAGGTATCGTAAACATCGGCACTGAGATTGGCAATTAAATAGGAACCTTTTTTTGGATCAGCAGCGTTGTAGCAATCAAGATGGCATTCGAGACGTTCACACCATGAATTGAAATCTTCATGATTTGAGTCGAATTTTTCGAAAGGTGGTGGTAACGTCATCATATCACAAAAGCAAGAACCGAAAGTAGAAGAAATCTCAGAATCTGAATCAGAATTTTCGAAATTATTAGTATCTTGGGATACGACACCACTTGCCATATCCCATCCTCGTCGCCAGTTGGAATAAATTCGAAAGGAATCGTAGAATCATTAGAACTTTAATGTAGCAATACGAAAACAAGAATGAATTTGGAAAAGACTTATCATCAGAAAGTAAACAAGAAATTAGAGAAATAGGAAAATGATAGCCAATTATATCTAGTTAGAAATGAATACATAGCATTCACATAGGTACCTATAGTTGATAAATTTGTAAAAATTGATAATTTTTTGAAGAAAAATCAAACTTTTTTTTGAAAATTTTTGAAAAAATCACAACTTTGTCTTTTTGACAATTTATAATCGATTTTAAAAAATTTACAAATTTTCAAAATCTCCCATACAAAATATTCATATTCCTCTAACTGACCTTAAAACCTTCATCAAAGCTAAAACTCGAATTCTTTTTCAAAACTTTTGGAATCAAATTCCCTCCACTAATAAACTGAAAAATATCAAAAACGATATACTTCCAAGAACTTGCTTTGATATCTCTCGCCGAGAAGACGTTCTACTCACACGTATACGAACAGGACACTCTCTTATGACCCATTCTTACTTGCTCAACAAACAACCTCCCCCCATTTGTTCAATATGTAACACTCAAATTTCAATAACACATTTAATTTTTCAGTGTCCAAAATACATAAATGAAAGATCCCTATACCTATCCTCTAATAATCCAAAAGAAAATTGACATTGACAATTTTTAAGAAATTGATGAATTAAGTAGGTAAATTTTCAAAAAATTGATTGATTTTCAAAAAATTGATAAATTTTTGACAATTTTTAAGAAATGATGAATTAAGTACGTAAATTTTCAAAAAATTGATAAATTTTTAAACATTTTCAAATTTTCAAAAAATTGAAAAAAATTTTCAAAACTGACAAATTTTCAAAAATTGATGAATTTTAAGAAATGATGGACTAGATAAGTAAATTTTTATAAAAATTGTTGAATTTTCAAAAAAAATGAATAAATTTTTAAACATTTTCAAATTTTCAAAAATTGATAAATTTTAAGAAATGATGGACTAGATAAGTAAATTTTTATAAAAATCGTTAAATTTTCAAAAAATTTATGAATTTTTAAAAAAATGATAACATATTTTTAAAAATTGGTAAATTTTTAAAAAATGGTTAAGTTTAAAAAAAAATGATAAGTATACTTTTACCTTAAACTCATAAAAATTCAAAAAATAGTAAATTTTCTCTTTCAATGAATCTTTTACAATGAAAGTTGAAAATTCGGCAATGCCCGCAACCTTGTGGTGCGGGCAACTTATTTTCTTCTTCTCTTTTGCTTCCTTTCTTCGCACCTATCTACGCATACCTGCTCATTTTTTTGCTGCTGCTACTACTACTTCTTCTTCATTTCTTAATCTTCTTCATTTTGTCCCTCCGGCTTGGCTTTCGCACCCTACAAAATGTAGATACGTATATTATATTTTTTTTCATCATCCTCTTCGTCATCCTGTAATCTGCCTATCTGTCAACATTCGTCATTTTCGTTGAATTTTTATAGCGGATTTTATCGAAAGCAGTGGCCTGTAGCACCCATGTTAACCAACCGAATAACTGCAATGGTAGCGTAGGGGGCCCTTGGCCCTAATTGGGTATGCGGCATTCCAACACGACACACGAGCACGAGCAAAGCCAAAGCTGAAGCGCAGGTCGCAGGTCCTAGCATTCCGATTTCGTATTCGTTCGCAGTGTAAAGGTGTACCTACTATTATTACTCGTACTCGTAAAAGACTCTGGTAGAGGTCAAAAGACTCTTGTAACAACTACAAATTATCGTCGACTCGACTCGAGTAATTGCTACCGTTCTGCGCCCCGGCCCCAATAGACATGTACTAATGTTCCTCTACGTTGTAGTACACGTAAGATTGTACCTACATGTACGAGTACGAGTACGATGCGCTATTTGTAGGTTACATACATACGTACGTACGTAACGTACTGCTATGCTAGTTGGAATGTGTGCGAGTGTTGGTACGTTACGTTTGTCGGCGGATTTCGCGTTTCGTGTTTTTAAATTCCGCTTCCTGCCAGCGAGTACTAGGATGGATTGGCAGTTGGCACTGCTGCCGCTACAACCGCGACGTGTACACGAAAAATCGTGTACTTGTAATCGGTACAAGTATATCATACCATAGTACCACTATAGTAACTTATGGTCGTACGCTAACAGGTGCTAAACTATGACATGACTATGGGATTGATAGAGCGAGGTGCGAGGAAACGAAACGAGACGAGGTGAGGCGAGGCGAGGCATTTACGCGAATAAATACCGGAAAATCGTTTTCAACGTTGCTGCTGGCACTGACACTGGCAGCTAAAAGCCGCAACCGCGCCGCCGTGGCCGTGTATCCTGCGGATTACGTACATGAAAAATGTACTTTTTCTGCTCATGTCTATGACTATGCCTACCTACTATGAAATAGATAAATTTCATAATTTATTTTCCAAAATGAAAATATTGTACGAATTACAGTAACGCCATGTTCTTCTTTAGAACACTGTAGTAGCCTAATGAAATCATTGGGTACAACACTCAAATTCCAACAAAAAAAAGAGTTGCAAGAGTTCTCGTATTTTGACTATAATGCAAATTCCAATGGATTGGTTCATTTTGAGTTGAAACGCGCCCAAAATAATTTTCAACTTTCTACCTAAAAAGGGGAGGGCCTGTAGGGGAGCTAGAGGTACTCAAAGTAGAGCCACTTTTGAAGAAAGGAACCCGTTCCCTCCCTCAAAAAGTGCAATTTGAGTTGGCATTTTCAAAAAAGTTTTTGTCATTTTAAAATTAGGTATTTTTTAGTCTGTAGATATATTTTTCATAAAAAATTGAAGAAGAAAAAATCGAAAAACTTGAAAGTGTTTGAAGAGTGAGGAATGAGGTACATATGTGGTGTTCTATGGAAGTGTGAGTGGGAGGGGGGAGGTCACTATTCTCTATAATGAAATCCTTCAAATTTTCAAATAAATGAATTTCATTTCACCATGTTTTATGAAGTGCAATACCTACTATAGCTACTCGTACAGATTCTTAATATATTTAAAATTGAAGTGGAGGGAAGGGTCCAATTGAAATCTTTGTAATAACCAAAATTATTCCAAGGATCTCAAACTAGGACTTTTGTTTGAAATTTTCTTCGATTACCTATTGGCTTCTACCTCTCCCAGGCTATCTAAGTCGTATTATGTGAATTTAGATGGAATCGGGCAGTAGCGTAGCCAGACAGGCATGTAGGGGGGGGGGGGGTCTGAACCAAAAAAATGGGAAGTTTTTGTAAAAAATACCATTAAAAAAGCTGAAATTTCGTCATTTTTCAACTTTTTCTTCGTCACGTGGGGGGGGGGGGGGTCTGAACCCCCTCGGCCTCCCTTAAATACGCCACTGGAAGGGAGTCTACTCGAAAATTTTATATCCAACAACCAAAATTATTTCCAGCATCTCAATCTACAACTTTTGTTTAAAAAATATTCGGGAAGGTGTGGACTTGTGGGTGGCTGAAGTTTTGGAGAACATGTTTTTACCACGCTTTTATTAGCTTGGTATGTATGTTGCCTCATGGAACCAAATGTATGTTTTCGACCAATCCCCTCTCATTTAATATTTTACTGGAATTGAAAGAACATAGTGCTCACATTAAGGGTTTTCGAGGTCGCTGAATTCGATTTTCGAACTCAAATTTACCCCCGACCCCAAATTGAGCCCCTATGAGGGGGTTCAATTTTGAAAATTTCAGAAAATCACAACATTGGTATCGAAATGTAGGTTTTCGAGGTCGCTGAATTCGATTTTCGGACTTAAATTTACCCTCGACCCCAAATTGAGCCCCTATGAGGGGGTTTCATTTTGAAAATTTGAAAATTTACAACATTGATATCAAAATGTTGGTTTTCGAGGTAGCTGAATTCGATTTTCGAACTCAAATTTACCCCCGACCCCAAATTGAGCCCCTATGAGGGGGTTCAGTTTTGAAAATTTCAGAAAATCACAACATTGGTATCGAAATGTAGGTTTTCGAGGCCGCTGAATTCGATTTTCGGACTTAAATTTACCCTTGACCCCAAATTGGACCCCTATGAGGGGGTTCCATTTTGAAAATTTCAAAATTCACAACATTGATATCAAAATGTTAGTTTTCGAGGAGTAAAACTATGAAATTAAAATATTTTCAACGACAAAAAGAGTTAAATAAAAATGTAAAAAAAATTTTAAAAACCACGCTTTTATTTAAAGTTGGTCACTTTGTAAAATGTTATTCATAGGGAAAGAGTAATGCCTTAAAAAACAAAAAATAAAATTTACTTAAATACAAAAATGTGTCATGAAAATTTTTTTTTCAAAAATTTTAATGATGAAAAGCGTGGTGGGGTGTGCGAGGAGCAAACGAATACCTTTTCGATTAACGCCCCACCACGATTTTCATCATTAAAATTTTTGAAAAAAAAATTTTCATGACACATTTTTGTATTCAAGTAAATTTTATTTTTTGTTTTTTAAGGCATTACTCTTTCCCTATGAATAACATTTTACGAAGTGACCAACTTTAAATAAAAGCGTAGTTTTTAAAAAAAAATTTACATTTTTTTACATGAAAAACAACCCCAAGTAACATAATGTACTTAGTATGTACAATGTACTTTGTACGCGCTTCAAAAAAAGGCTTTGCTCATTTTCCAGAATGGTAGAAAATGTACCAAATGGGGGAGAGAAGAGGGGCTGAAAAACAAAATAATAAAAATAGGGTAATCGAAGACTCTCGAGTTATACATAAGTAATGTGTAGTAGTAGGTATATTATTAGCTTGTATACGACGAGTTTTAAGCTCAGGTGCCGGTTGCTTTATATTATTCGATTATCGGCTTCGCTTACATCTTCCCTTCTGCGACTCTGACTTTTGATGTAATATTTAATAGGCCAACTAGCATTTACGTTGCTCTGCGCTTCGGAGATGGCGATATCGTATTTTTGCGTCGGGTGTCATCCCCGCTGTTACTCGAGTGACACGTGCTGCGTTGCGTTGCGGTGCGTTAACATTACGTTGTTTTCGCGCACTTACATTGGCTTTTAAATGCGTATCTTTGTAGGTGTCGCGTCGTGGTCGTACGTCGTCTATGCATAATACTAGAGCCATATTACATAATACTAATAATACCTAATTAATTGACCACATTCGAACGAAGATTCACTGTTTATGTTGATACACACTCACACAAAGACACATACAGAATTGGACAGTAGAAAATTGAAAACAACGTTAGCTCTTCGCGTTTTGCATATATCTAAAATTTCACTGTTTTTAAACTGATTTTTTAATCATGAAAATGAAAATTATGAATAATGGAAAAATTGTAGGTGGAAAGCGCATGAAATAAGCTTTCTAATGAAGTATTTACATTGCAAATACCTTTAATATTTTTAAAAATATGGCCTTATCAGTTCAAATATTTCGTGAACATTCACGCGACCAACATGATTTCGGCCGTGTTATTCATCTTAAAATTTGGTTTTGTTAAAAAAAACGCTAGGATCGCTATATAAAATCAAAAAGTTTCATTGAAGTAAATTTTCGTTTTTTATCTTTTACGCAGAGCTGGCGCGACTCACCTCTTTTGGGAATCGAACTCTTTTAGTTCGACTCTTTGATAGTTGAATCGAAGAGTTTCTAATTTGCGACTCTTTACAAATTTTATTAAACTCATGAGTCCGACTCTTTTAATGAACGACTCCTCGCGACTCTTTTTTCAACTAATTCCCGACTCACTCCCCCGACTCCTTCTAAACTCTTTATTTTTGTTCTCATACGATTCTTTTACAAATCTTTTCTCTAAATTTTTCTTTTCACTTTTCAAATTTCATTTTCACTTAAAAACTAAAATGTTCTGTAATTTAATTTCTTTTTTTGTTTTTTTAGTGCGACATATTTATTATTTTTCAATTTTCAAGTACAGTAATCAATTATAATCAATAAAATTTATTTTAACTTTCATATTCTCGTAAAAAAAGGAAAAAGCTAAAAAAATTTGAAAAAAGGTAAGTAGAAACTTAGAAAGTAGAAACATCTTCTCTGACTCTGAGTAAATTCTCAGTAAATTCGTAATCTAATCTTAAATTTAAAATATAAAAAAAAACAACTAGGTAAAACAAGAAATAAAATTCTTAAACATTCATAAAATCAAAAATGCCACCATTCAATATTCATGCAAAAAGGCTAAAATAAAAGCTGAAAAAATAAAAAAAGAAAAGAAAAGAAACCTTTTATCTGTCTTTCTTAACTCTTAAGTAAAAAGTTCGTAACGTTAATTTAAATTAAAATAATTATAAAAAAATCAAAAAGCAAGAAATAAAATTTTTTCACATTTTTATAAAATCAAAAATGTCATTGTTTATGAAAAAAAAAACGGAAATTTTTTTTAAAAAACATCAAAACTAAACTAACACAACACACGAGGTTACACTACCCACGAATCGCGGAAAAAGGGAGTCTGAGAGATGAAAAGAGTCGTGATATGAAGAGTTGTGAATCAAAAGAGTCGCAAGTAAAAAAAGAGTAGCGAGTCAAAAAGAGTCGCAAATTGAGAAGAGTCGTGAATCAGTTTAATGTTCGACTCTTAGTGATGAGTCGATTTTTTCAAATTTTTTTCGACTCCTTGTGAAAAAGAATCGAACTCAGAGTCGCTCGCATGCGATTCTCGCGACTCACACTCGAAACTCTGAGTCGCGCCAGCTCTGCTTTTACGTACCAATTTTCTCTCTTCCTTCAATAATATTGTCATTTCAATCAATAAAAAGCATAATTACTTCACAATATAGTATAAAAAATTGAAAATTAAAGTTACTAAAATTTGCAAATAGTTAGCTGATAAGAGGTAGCAAAAGTGATAAAGCTATAGTTTTGGACAGAATGGATCAATTTAGAAGGTAGATACGTCAAAAGAAAGCTCTTTTCATGTGCTTTTCGATTTTAAACTAATATATTAAAATTAATCTGATTACAATGCCGAAAAATGCAATTGAAAATCATGAAAATCTTATATATATGGCAATCGCTCATGCTTAACGTTGTTTTCATTTTTTTTTTCGTCCAATCACTTTGTTTATGTTGCTTAATCGTTCGTTCAATCTCGTTCGAATGTGGTCAATACGTAATACCTTTACCTACCGTATGTACGAGTATCCGCGTACGCCTATTGTTCGACTTCTCAAGTGTACAGTAGTACACTCATTCGCAAATTAATACGAAATTTTGGTATCTCTTTTCCTCACCTTGTATATTAAATTATGTAATTGACCAACTTGTGAAATACTAACCTGCTTGCGGCAGTTTCTCGTTTTCTTCGCAAAAATTTGAAATAGAAAAAAAAGAAAAAAATTGAAGCAAAAAAAGTTTTAAAACTGAAACTTGAAAAATAAGTAGGTATGTACCTATTTTTCAGTTCAAGGAAATGAAAGTTTCGACTAAAATTTATTTTCTTCTTCAAAATCCTGAAAAAAATTGCACTCGAAATTGAAACTTGAAAAATATTTTTTAGCTAGGTAGGTATAAGACGTAACTATTTAAAAAAATTTCTGATAAGTTGGAAAAAAACTTGGAAAGTTTTGAAATTTTCAAAACATTTTTATTTTTCTAAATGTCTGGTTGGTACGGGTTCCAATCCCGATTATCGTTACAAAATCGCAAAAGAGTGACCGTAGAAAGGTATACGATTTTTGCGATATTCCATCGAAAGAGGACCATTTCCCGATCCCGAAAACACCATCACATTTTTGAGATAGATTCGCAAAACCGATTTAGGGGTTCCCAATGTTGTCAAACTTGAGCATGAGCAATTGAGCATTGAGCAACGCTCCTATCTGTTTTGGCTATAAGTCTGGCCCAAGAGTGGGTAGAGGTATGGCGCTGGTCTCAAACTCAAATAGCTCATATAAGACCACTCTTGATTAATTTGAAAGTTCAAGTTTGGGAAGTCTTAGAAAGGTGAAAATCGCTGTTAAAACTTGGGAAAAAATATTTTGTAATTAAAATGGGGTTAACATACACAGTTTCGCCCAAAAAGACAATTTACAGCGATTTTTCATCTTTTTCGTACCCTTGAGAATTTTTCAAAAAATACGAGAAATTAAAGAAAATGAGGTAAATGATGGTTCTTGAAAATGAAGGTAAAGATGGAAAATCGTCGTAAATTGTCTTTTTGGGCGAAACTTGGTATGTTAACCCCATTTTGATTACAAAATATTTTTTTCCAATTTGTAATCTATTTTTTTCAATTTTTTTAAAAAACCCTTAAAATGGTATTTTTTTAATGTCTCATAAATGCGATGATCTGATGAATTCTGGACTTTAAAAAAATATATATTAATAACGATGATAATACTTGCCAACCAAAGGCATAAAACCCATTCTGTAACATTTTGGAATTTTTTTCAAATTTTCAAAAATTTGAGGGATCTTGCTCGATCGGAAGATATTATTTGATTAGATTAATTTTTTTTATTTTTCATTTCTCACCAAAGACGCAACTTTTCCGCGATATTACATTTTGCGAATCAAAATTTTTTGATCTTCGGCCCACCCTAGTAGGTATAGGTAGGTAGCTAGGTACCCTACTTGTATATTTTTGTACTTGGGGTTTTTATGGCCGGCTGAGTTGTGATCAGCGCTTTGGTGATGCCTTGTGTGGGTGTTTGGATTTTTTTGTCCGAAAATCTCGGCGTATTTTCCGCTACCGAAGCCACGTCGCGTCGCGTCGCGTCACGCAGCAACGCAAGGGCTGATCGTGAGATGGACTGTGCCGATCGGTTGTATTTCAGTTCATCTCGCATTTCGCGGCGCTGCATTTTATAGTCTTATTTTGGATTTATACGAGCGATAAATTCATCCTGTGAATATATAATGTTATTTACTTAATGCAAGTCAGACAGTACACCGCCCGAGTTGCGAACTACCATATAACTGAAAAGAATCACGACCCTCTTTTGCGCTGATTCTTTAATTTTTTTCTCCCTCACGGGCGCACACGCACACACTTGCTATTATACGTATAGTCGTATACACTATAGTTACACCCCGCTTTCATGCGTATACACGGTGACTGTGGTGTGAGTACACTGTACTGGGATGTATATATATGTACATCTACATACATTATGTAGAGGTGGTGTAATTCGCATTCGCGTAAGCTGTGCACGATGCGCCTAGGTATGAAATATGGATACATTGATAGATGTGAATAATGTACAACGATAGGTACACTGAAAAAAAAAAATGGATTTTGATATCGATGCACTAAATACCTCAAAAAAGTAATGAATACCTCACAAAAATACACAGTTTAAATGGGAGTTAAGGTTATGAATACCTCAAACGCGGTAAATTTAGGATAAGAGCGAAAAATGGGAATCACTTCATTGAAACAAGGTAATCTGTCCATTGAAACAAGTTAACACTCCACTGAAATGAGTAAATGTTACTGTTTCGAAGTAATCATTCCATAATTCTGAGTACTGAGGACATATTTTCACTCTTATCCTAAATTTGCCTCGGTTTCAAGGTAATCAGTACCGAACAGTTTTCTCTGTGTATAGTATAGGTAGTTAGGTACATCAAGTATATAGCTTCTAGACGAGCACTACATACAGTACAAATTATTATGGATTTACCTGTTCTGCGGATAAAGTGGCATCTTTTTTATCAAGTGATCTCATTTTACTGAAGCCCTGAAGGTACTTTACCAAAATTGGCCCGTTGACTAAGCCGGGTGTCTGGGCGTTGAGGCTGGGAACGAGGTTATCGGTCATTTACCTACCAACTGAGCTAAGTCCAATTTGAACCAATGTTCAGATTTTTTACTTTTTACTACCTAAATTGAATGCCCTCAATTGTTGAAAAAAAAAAAAAAAAAAAAAAAAAAATGACGAGTACAGTGTTCAGAGTTGAATAATTATAAACTCCCAGAATCATCTGGCTATGGTTAATTTTGCGATTGATTGCCATTTTATGGATTTCCTATACTTGTAGAAGTGTAGATACTTGGAATTAGGGCTCTTTGATCGCTTAGAAGACTAAATGATTACCTACTCGCGTCGAGTATTATGTAAGACTTTGAGGTGTGGTATAACTTATTCGCGTATATATTGTGTCTATGCATCGAAATTACGCTTAAGCAACTATGCAACGTCGCGTCGCGGTGACGACGATACTGTTACTGTACAGTCGTAGTCGTACTACATCCCCTCAAGTTGTACGTCTACCGTCCTTTGCCGTTGGCGTTTGATAAACGCCGACCGAACGACGTACTGTAAACAAATGTGACATTCGTAATCGAATGAAAATCTCGCTTCTATTTTCAATTATACTTAAGCGACGCACTCCGCCTCACCCCAACCAATGCCATCTCACAGTTTTCGTACTTACTAACTAAAACAGATATAGGGGTTTAAAGCTGCTGTATGTTCCGAGTATATGCATATGTATTACGTATTACGTATAGTTATTAGGTATGGGAATGTGATATGATGGAGCTGTAAGAATGAAACTTAGGCACCTATAGCCTATTTGTACTACGTACTTGATACTGTATAGGTATACTGGTATAGTGTAATCAGAAAATAGACATTAAAAATGACGATATATAGATATTTGTAACTTACCTACTCTAAAAAAAAATTACCTATGACGGCTATGACGCCTGATTTCGAGCTTTGTATAGGTTTCGTATGTACTTATACCGCCCGCAGGTCGCACAGCGGTTTTGGGCGTCTCGCGTTTGAGAGAAATCTGTATTCAGTACACAGGTAGATGGTAGATATATATTGTACTGTTGGTGTAAGTATCTAATGGTATGCCTAAACCTATGTGTATGCATCGGTATCGTATTTATGTACTCGCCACTCGGTTTCGGTCACGAATTTCTCTGGGCGGGTTAGTGAACGAAGTGACGCAACCTCATTGGTCGGAGTCATACGAGATGTAGTAATCATTGGCGAGATTTTTTCATTTCTCGCGTGGTTTGCCAGACAATCTGGTTTGAATGACCTTCCTATTTCTGTATCAATCCTCCCAATTGCAGTATGCTACGACGTGCCGCACTGCCATCAGTGCCATCGCAGTAGGTATAGCCAAACAATGCATCAGTACATAAGACCTGTACCTCAAGTTTTATACTGGCCGAGTGTATGTATAATGTACCTTCAAAGTGAATTGGGAAACTAATTCTGTATACCCCTCATGCATGGTAGGTGAAAGTCACTGACAGTAAAAAACTCACTCCCTCCGAAGTCATTTTGAACGATATGTAATATCGCATCTCCCTGATCACATTGACAGATACTTACAAGTAACACACAAATTTATAAAATCTTATAGGGTATAAGCTGTGCGCAAAAATTCTTTAGATTTACACTTAACATCGACTGCCTGGATGGAATACTTATACCTTTTAACGCTTGAAATTGTCGAAATAATGTTTTAAGTGATTTGGGTAGCTGAAGGGGTTCTTTATCAACTGGTGTAAAATTTCATACTACTAAAAAATACTATTAAACCACAACTTGAAACCATTCGTAGCTAATTTTATTGTTAATAAATAGCAAAAAAAAATTTTTTTTCAAAAACGGGAATACCTAATTGAAAAATTAAAAAAATTTTCATCAGAACCTCTCAGAAAAAATTGAGCAATTTTTTCAACGAAATTCAATTTGAAGAAAATTTCAATTTCATGGCAGACATTAATTTTTTCAAAAATTACAATAGTTGAAAAATTCAAATTTTTTCGCCAGAACCTCTCAGAATGGATCCGAATAATGAGAAAACAATTTATTTTTTCAATGAAATTCAATTTAAGGAAAGTTTGAAATTCACCATGTACCTAATAAGTACCACGTGGTACTTAATACATGAGAAAAATAATTTTTTTTCAAAAATGGGAACAATTGAAAAGTTTGAAATTTTTTCCTCAGTACCTCTCAGAATGGACCCTAATAATAAGAAAAAAATTTATTTGAGCAATTTTTTCAAAGAAATTAAATTTAAAGAAAATTTGAATTTCATGGCAGAAATGAATTTTTTTCAAAAATGGGAATAATTGAAAAAATTCAAAAAAAATTCCTCAGAACCGCACAGAATAGACCGGGAAAATGAGAAAAAAATTATTTGAGCAATTTTTTCAAAGAAATTCAATTTAAGGAAAATTTGAATTTCATGGCAGATGAAATGAATTTTTTTCAAAAATGGGAATAATTGAAAAATTGAAAAAAATTTTCCTCGGAACCTCTCAGAATATACCTTAATAATGAGAAAAAAATTTATTTGAGCAATTTTTTCAAAGAAATTCAATTTAAGGAAAATTTGAAATTCACCTTGGAAAAAAAACCGGCGAAACCACCGGTTCTTTTTACTTAGGTATTACCCTTGTTCCTATATGTTTTTGCGGTGCAATTAAGATATAACTCGTACTTCTACATATATACATAGGTAGTTAAGTACATATTTTAGGTACCGAACTATACCTATTGTGTTGCACTCAACTCCTGATGCCATGCCATGTAACGCGGTGCGGTCGTGGGTCATGCCACTTTGCCACTGATCGAGTCTCTCTCTTATCGCAGTCGCAGTCGCAGTCGTTTTTAATTATTAATAAAACAGCACGATTTTTGCAATTTTACGCGCACAAAAAAAAACTTAACTGCGGGGTGTCCTCGTTGCTTTTTGCTTTTCGCTTCGCTTTTCCTCCAACTGTATACATATATGTGTGTGTGTGTGTGTGTGTGTGCGTAGACTGCGTACGTAGCTACGTACACAATAATTACAAGTTCGAATACTACAATCGCAATTAAATACGCTTCCTATAGCTCGTTCGTACGGTTTTGACGAAATAAAATCGCTTCGTATCGTGTATTAATTCGACTCGATTTGTTTTTACATCGCACGCCCACACTATAGCGTAATATCCATCTTCCTTTTCATTTTCATTTTCATTTTCATTATTCTCTCGTCATATTTTTCGCATTGAAACGGAGCAAATAATAGACAATACTTCTGAACACGGTCCCTCGCCACGCCACGCCACGCCACGCTTCGTAGGCCATTCGCTTTCAGTAAAAATTCGACGAGACAATAATATGTCGTACCGTACCGTACCGAACCGAGTTGGCAGTGCTAAAAAAAGATATAGGCAATAGGCATAGGCATACGGTATGGAAGCGAACGGTACGGCCAACATTGCGTCGCGTCCCACTAATTTAACGTAGGTAGCGAAAGCCCTACAAATTCTCGTCCCTGCACCCTGCAATTTGTGTCTGCTATTTTTGTTCCTCGCTTTTCTTCATTCTTTCGTATTATTCTTTTTTTTCCAAAGTCGCCACGCCGTCTCTCTTTTTCTTTACGTTCTTTTGTCTTGTATTGTGTTACGGTACGTACACGTACATTAAGTATACGAGACGAGTAGATATACTTGGCTCTCATTCGTATTCGCGCCTTGTGTGGTAGGACGACGCGAACGAACGCAAAAGTAGGAAGCACGCCGTTATCAACTTATCACAATAGACAGGCGAACAAGTGTTATATTAGTAATAATGAAAACATAACGCCGCGTCGCGTCGCATCACACCACCATCACCATCACCATCACCATCACCATCACCATCACTATGTGGCAGTGGCAGTAGTGTCAGTGTGTTTTTATTTGTTTAAGAAACTGCGAATGTGAGAACGTCGTCGATCCGATCGGCATTCGTGCATATTATTTAGATATGGAAAGCTTACGCTACGCATGACGCAGTGCAGCCGGCGCTATGGCTATACTTACGTACTTGAACGTATCCGCAATGTCGAACGAGTACTGTACGTTACGTACCTACTTAAATTCTCACTTTCTCCCTTTTTCACTCGCTTGCCCGTGACACTCTGTGTTTGGTATTCGGTATTTTTTTTTTTTTTTTTTTTTTTTTTTTTGTCGCTAATGCTTTCAAATACGAGCAAGTATCCAAGCCCCCCCCCCCCCCCCCCCCCGACCACCCACCGCTTCTACGACCTTGTTTACTCTCTTACTTACTTACAATACCTACTCGTAGTCCTACGTCGTCGTACTTACATAATACATATATAACTTATCGTAATATGTATGTATTTATTCAGTTACTTACTTAGCAACGTCACGTCAGGCGCTACTCTCTCATCCATTCGACTGCTCCTCCTGTGAGGCCAGGGTGGAAAACTGAAACTGAGAACTGAAAAAACTTGAACTGAAACTGAAATATCGAAACTGAAAGCTGGAAAATTGCATCTGGAACTGGAACTGAAACGTTTTTTCAGTTCTCGTTTTCAGCTTTTCACTTTACTGTATTTGTGATGCGATCTATGAAACTCAAGCAGACATCATCATCATCATCATTATTTCGTTTATTTTTTTATTTTCAATCAAAACCTTGATTAGTTATAGAACTGAAAACTGGAACAAAACCAGAAGAGGAAATTTTTGGAACTGGAACTATAAAGATGGGAACTGAAAACCGAAAACTAGCTGTTGAAAACTGGAACTGGAATTAATATCATTTCAGTTTTCAGCCCGTCCTCCTGCTTCTGCTCTGGCATGGCCTTTGGCCATGGCACAGTAGAGTCTACGATATTATTTCTCTTCTCCAGTTCTCCTCTCCTTTTTTCTGTGTCTTCTTTCGTTCTGCTGTTTGCAATGCGGCTTCTTCTTCGCATTTTCTCTCGGCAACAGATAGCTAATAGGCAGATAATAGGTAGAGTTGGACTTGCGGCACCTACACGCATGTCCGACATTTCTGACTTCAGAGCCGAGAGATTGACCAAGACCCACCAAGTGCAATGCAATTACAGTTAGTGGCTCTACGTGAGTCGGAAAATTTGTCGCTCAAATTAATACGCGGACGCACGCGTTGCGTTGCGTTGCGTTGCGTTGCATTCTCCGTACATTCCAAGTACAGAGTATACAGCAGACATAAAGCTAGATGTACGAGCATACGAATATACAGCAGCGTATACGTATAATCACGTATACTTACTATGTGTATTGCGTATTGTGTACGCTGTTAAAACTCTTAAGCCGGGTAAAGAGGATTAGAAACGCGCCTCTTCGTTGTTTGAAAGAAGGGACCTTTACTCGTATGCGTCCATCTGCCGTACAACAAGTTATCACTTGTTGTTATCAGTACGACATATGGACTTCTCTCTGCGCTTTTTTCGTCACGCTACGCTGCGCTGAGCTTTGTGATCTGGTGCGGTGCGGTGTGGTGAGGTATGGTTTACAATTACTTACAGTTACAATTAGATACACTTCGTGTAGGTAATATCGCATAATGCGTTCATAAATGTAGTAGATAGGTGTATATATATCGCAATATACTATAAAGTTACATAGGTAGGGGTGTTCCTTCGCAAAACACACTTGTTTAGGTTAACCATCAATTAAATTAGCGCGAGTGTAAATTGCATGTGCGATTGCAATAGCAAATTACCACGCCGAGTCGTAGAAAATTAAAAATGTGTTGAGAATTGACGAATAATTTGTAGAAAACAAATCGATCGATACATTGTTCACTTGGAAAATTTTCAAGGAAAATTCCAATAAGAAAAAAGTGCCATAAAATCATATGATTCGGCAAAGAGCTGACCATACAATTATGAATTAGGTCATACAAAACATACAAAAATCATACTTTCGACTATTGAAAAATTCCTTACTTTTGACCCTAAATCAGCTCCGTACGTTTTCACAAAAAGTCTCTGAAAAAAGGAACCCCTTACTCATACTCATCTTTAAATTCATGAAAAAAAATACATCATGTTTGCAGGAAGGCGTTATCGCCTCTTTTTTCAAAACAAATAAGAGGATAAATTCCAAATTTTTTGATTCCCTCTCTTTATTTGGATTTTTTGAAAATAACGCGAAATCAATGCAAATGTGTTGGAGTTGAAAATCTTCAGTTATTGGAGTGTACTTTTATTTCTAGTTCGTCGCTATTAGTCTTCGAAAAATGGACCCTTGAGAATTTTTTTGGTGAAGCAGGTGTCAAATGCTTGAAAACTCACTCACCTTCTCCCACATTCACAAAAAAATCTTCAAAAATGATTAAATGAACCCCTGAAAAATAAACTGCTTACCTACTTTCAAAAGAAGATAATTATTAAACAGGCCACCTTACTTCAGTCCAAAGAATTCCTCATTTCGAAAAATAAGTCCTCAAAAACAAACCCCTTCCTCCAAAAAAAGGAGGTCAAAAGTTATGTAAAAGTCATATTTCTTGACTTTTAAATTTTGGTATACACCATGTAATGTACTTAGTGCCAATTACTAGCTATAAGTACTGCGTTGCATTCTATATCTGTACAAAATTATTAAATTATATAGCATAACTTACAACACAGTATACAGGGTGTCCCGGTGTACCTAAAGTGACCAGACTGGATATTTGTATATAACTGACTGTCATTAACAGAATATTTTATGTACACCAGGTGTCTACCTTGATTTTGAAGGGACAATTGTATACAAAAATTTCAAACTATCACCAAAACAATAAAATGAAGCAGGTGTAATTTTATGAGAGGAACAAAAAGTTATACTTGTTCCATGTACGTATTATCCTGATGGAATTTAGGAATTTTCATGACTCATCAGTACACCTTGATAAATTGAGGCAATATTTTTGACCGAAACTTCGTGCGGCCAAAACTCCCTCAATTTCGGAGATTGGCAACCGAATGTACGTGGAGATTTTTTTTTATAGTGCTACACTGAGAAAAATGGATTTTCAAAAACCGTAATGATTCTGGGTAAAACACAGTAAAATTAGGATACGTCGCCAATTTTAGAATCATTCCGGTGAAAAAAAGAAAAGATTCAGTTCTATTCCAGAATGATTACGGAGTTCAATTGAATCTCTTCTATTTTTCACCGGAATGATTCTAAAATTGGCGACGTATCCTAATTTTACTGTGTTTTACCCAGAATCGTTACGGTTTTTAAAAATTCATTTTTTTTTTTTTCAGTGTACCCACTGCCAGGGTCCAGGGTTGATATTTTTTTGAAAGCAGTGCTGCCAACTTGTTTTGTCTGGCAAATTATCAATTTTCAAAGCTTTGTAGCTACTTCACTTTCAAATTTAGGCAACATGTATCACACCGTATACACCGTTGGTATCGGTGTGTCAAAATTAATTAATTAATGCTATGATGACTTCCCCCGCGGAGAATTCTTCGGATTTGACCTACCATTAGGTGAGGTTGCCCAAGCGAGTTACCGCTGGGTTTGAGCAAAAAAATAATAATAGTGTTTTTTGTTAGTGATACTAGATTGTTTCCAAATCTCAAGTCTGGTTAAGCGGTTACTCTGATCTAGGACACCCTGTATTAATTAGCACATAATGCCCATTCATCACTATGTTTCATACAAAATACTATGTACATTTTTTCAGTACAAGTTGTATTATATTACTATAGACCTCTCTCTCAGTGGGCCAGAGTAAGAAACTTCCTGAAATATTTTTATTCTAAAAATATCAAAAGATCCCCCTCCAAAAAACGGAGGTTATAAAAGGTAGTGTATCAGCTTTGAAATTTTGGGTGTAGCTCGAGCACCCAAGCTACTGCTAAGTTGTTAACCGCGATTGTAGCATTGTAATGCCGGAGTGCCGCCGCCGCCGCGCCGGCGTGGATGCTTGTAATTTGCTGCTTTCTTCGATTAAAAAATCGCTGCGCCACCCGCACCATCCTCACATCCCAGTGTTGTTTTCCTTCCTTTTTTTTCAGTGCGGCGGTAGCGCGTAGCATTTCACGTATGTACTTACTGCGATCAGCGCAGATGCGCCGATTAAGTTGTCAGAGTTATTCACCCCCTTTTTAAAGCCAACTCTTCTTTTGATGCGAATAAAAAAAATAAAATAAAAAACATCAATATGTTCGTTCGTTTATACGTTTATTATCATCGTCGTTATTATCGCTGTTATTATTATTACTATTATTATTATTATTATTATTATTATTATTATTATTATTATTATTATATACGTATATCTTTTTTTTAGCGACCTAACCCCGTTTTGCAAAGTTGAAATCAAAGCCACCTGCTTCTCGCTTCTGTGAAAAAGCATGCCGCTAAAATGTATCAACGCGTATTAAATTACAATGTATTATTGCGATACGCTCCCTCGGTCAATGAACGTCTATTATTTTAAAATTTAGCCGATCAAACGCCCCTTGATGCATTTAAATTTTCACCCCTTTTGAAATTTCAAGAAGCTTTTCGGACTATTCGCTTCGCATTATACTCACACTCGTGCTCGTAATATACACGTATAGGTAAGTAAGTACGCATACGCTTACGTACGCACCTCACTTCGCGTCGGTCGTATGTCTACTACTTAATGTTTTAGTGTACCTGTTTACATTATGTTCCAATTGTTTTGCAATTTTCATTACAGGAGTGCTAACTTTTAGGCCCAGTTGTACCAAGTGAGTTAAACTAGGTTTAATTATTTGAACCGAGTTTAGAAAAGCTGAGGTTACACTGCATTAAAAAGAACAAAAAAAAAAAATAATAAACCAATCATATTCCATCCGGCATACAATATATTCGAATTTAGGTGCAGCAAAAACCACCGAAAATACGTGGTTGATTGTTATTTATTTTGGATGCGTTAAATTAACTGATTTCTTTGTTATCACGGCTCATATGAAAATAAGTTGAAAATGTTGATGAATACATTTTTTAAATAACATTTTCAGCAGCGAAAACTTTGGAGATTTTTTTTTTAAAGTGACATTTCTTCGAGTTTTGTACATAAGAAAATTTTTATATTTTTTTGGAAGTGAAAATATCAAAATATATAACTTAAACCAGTGTTACGAAGTTAATTCGCCGATATCGGCGGTTTAAGTTAAGGCTCAGTTTAACTGTTGAAAACACGTGTTTTCTTCTTTTTGAGCATAGTTTGAAGAAAAGATAAAGTTTTAAGTCGTACGGTACAACTAGCCAGAAGATTTTTTGAATGTTGGTGAAACGTAATTGGCTAAAACGTTTGTTTTATTGTGTATATCGCGAATATGGTGCGCCCACAGCCTAATTGCGGTTTAAAGTTAGGTCGAGTTTAACAAAATATTGTACAACTGGGCCTTAGTTTGCTTTAAAAATTCAATTTTTACCATAAAAAATTGAAAATTTTCAATTTCTCCTCTCGAAATAATTTTTTGCATCAATAGGAACCATTCAAGCCATATTTTGTTGTCAAGCCATAGTAGTATATTTTCCTTTTTTTATAATTTGAAAATGCTGATTTTCAGATCCCGTGGTAATAGGCCCTATTCGTTTGTAATTATTGTAGGTGTTGCTGTGAGGTGAGTTGAGGTGAGCCGCGTGATGAGGATTTTACGCTTATCGCACGTGCAGTGCCGTACAAACTGTTGTAGCACCTTATTTAGTGCAACGGCAAAAGTGTCAGTACCACCATCTACGTGCTCGCAGGCAGGCTATACTCTCTTTTACGAATAGCTGTACAGTACAGATACCTACTCACAATTTGGTGATGAGGCACGGTGCACTGTGTGAGTGTGATGAAGTTCAGTTTGTTATACGAGCAGGAATAGGGACAACCTGTCAACTGACAGGCGAAAGCGATGCAATGGCGCGCTTCGCTATTTGCTAAAAGCGTATTAGATTGGCTGAACAACGGCAAAACAAACAAACTTTGAAATCACATTGAGGCTACCCCATTGTATACTTTTCCGAGGATTTCGCTTCAATCCGCTCATCAAATTATCATCGAGCCATGAATGGTATGGTTATTGCAAGCCCTTACTGTTCACACCGGAACGGCGACGCGCAGTGCACTCAATCTCTCTCTCTCTCTCTCTCTCTCTCTCTCTCTCTCTCTCTCTCTCTCTCTCTCTCTCTCTCTTCTCTCTCCCTCCATGTCCGCCCGCCTTGCAAATCACCAATTTGTGTAGATATACGAGTATCCTCCGTATCCTCGTACAAAATGAGTTGTAAGCAAAGCATCTACATCTACATTATGCTTTCACGTTTATGGTAAATATTATACGCATTACAGCACCTATTGCGTGTGTAATGTACTTAGTTTAAATCTATTTATTGTGATAGATATTATATCTACGGATAAAGTGGCCATTTTTTAAGACAATAAGCAGTAAGGTGGCTTCATTCTGCATGTGAGGTTATTTTACCAACTTTGCAGGTCAACTCAGCAAAGTGTAAGGTATTGTACAATGACATGAGAGAAAATAATGTAGAAAAATGTGTAGTAAAATTTGCTATAAAAATGGTATCCCAATATTCGGTATAGTAAAATTTTACTATATGACGTAGGACTCCCTCTATTGATTCAGTGCAGTCAGAGAGGCGATTTTTTCATCACCAGAACGTTGTTGTTGTTTTTCAAGTTTATTATCGGCAAATTGTACGCGTTGCGTCGCGTCATGCCACGCTAAGTACGCTAAGCTACCGCGTCGACGAATGAAGAACACAGTACGAAAGTACAGATGGAGATGCTGACGGAGGTTGGCGAAAGGGATGAAAAGAAAAGTTACGGTTGGAAGCGCACTTAGGGATTCCCCCGGCGGTCCTCGCCTTGCGGAAAGCGAAAAACCCCGCAATGAATTCGAAGCGGTGTCTACAGATTAGCTGCTCTTTACGTTCCCGTGAGACTTCAAACACTGATGCTTCTCCAGCTCTGCTTCAGTTCAGCCATCCACTGCCTCCGCCTCCACAGTTCGTACACCTCCACCAGCCAGCCAGCGCATCCCGCAACGCTACGCTTCACCTTTTCTTTCTCTCCGCTCGTTCGGTTCGAATTTTTTTTCACTTCGCTGTAGCCTGCACGTCTCACTTCAGGTTCGCCGTTTAAACTTTCGAGAGTTGGTAGGTATCTACCTTACTTATTCACCCTTTCTCGAACGTACTCGTACATTTTTATTCGTCGTACACGCAACGCAAGAAGCGCGTTTTAGCCAAGACGTAAGAGTGTAAAACCGACTGAGAATATGCAATTTATTGTGTTTGCTACTTTATCTTGAATTGGACCTCAAAATGTAAACATGCGACATGCGAAAACGATTGGGTCCTTCAACTCCATCCCATTAAAAAAAATCCCAACAACTTTGTTGCATTTTTCTCCAAGTCGGGTGTCGGGTGCACTCAAAATATGTAATAAGGTACACCTGTAGAATGACTAAAAGTGTATGATATATGTAAGGCTGCAGAGTATGTAACTAGTGTCTAGTTTAGGTATAGAAAACGACGAAGTAGCAGCCGATTGCCACTTTGTACCTATCGCAGAAGAATGTATGCTGTGTAGTGTGTAGGTAAGGTATACTACTTATGTACCACGTTTATAATGCAAGTGTACAACTTACGATAGCCACGTATGTGGTATACTATCATGCAATTATCATCGTCATCGTCATCGTCATCGTCATCGTCATCGTCTCGTGCTACAACACGACCCCCTACACTTTAACAGGCCAGGAAGGCTAGAATTGACAACGTCGCAACGTAGGCTGACTTTTTGGTTTTTCCATAAGATGTAATGCTAATTCAAATTGCAATAAATCGAAAAATATCAATTTTACGAAAAAAAAGTCCAAGAGACCTTTTTTAAAGAGAATTGAATAAGCTTTCTATTGATATAGAATTTTTTTGGATTTGGTGACATTTTTAGTGAAAAGTGAAAAATGCCAATTTCGTCAATTTCACTCAAATTCAAAAAATTTATATATGAATGGAAAGCTCTTTTAATTCTCTTTAAAAAAGGTTGTCTTTGACCTTTTTTTTGTAAAATTGATAGTTTTCGAGTTATTGCATTATGAATTAGCATTGTGTCTTATGGAGAATCCAAAAAGTCAGCCTACGCCGTCGAGATATTACAGCGTTGTCAAGTGAGCCTTCCTGGCCTGTTAAGTGAAGGGGGTCGTGGCTACAACGAAGGTATCCAGCGCAGTAAACCAAGAATACGAGGCGATGCGCGGATGCGACGCGACAGACGAAAGATGCGATGAAGCGAAAACGACGGAATAATTTAATAATGCGGCGCGTTAAAATAATCAAACGTCTAGATAAATATCGAACTTGTTGTAACGCTTCGTTGATCTATACTTAATGATTGCAGTATGTCTTATTTGAGAGCACCCAATTTTGGAGGGTTGCGCGAATAAACCCCATCACGCACGCAACAACCCCTGTGCCTGCAGTGCATGTGCATGTGCATGTGCATGTACAAAGTGTACGAGTACGAGTACGAGTATGAGAGTTGCATTGTCTCGTTCGCTGTTATCCCCTTAATTAAATTTTCATAATCAAATTTAAATCGTCATTGAGTTTAGTTTAGTCTGTTTCCTATCTTGTGCCAACAGCAACACTGACAGTAGGACAGTGCAGATATTAGGCACTCGTAGTTATACCTTTTTGAGATCTTGACCTATCTGAGTGTCAACTCGCATAAATGCATTCTGTATTACTGTGTAGGTATTAGATACTAGGTAGGTAGGTGTGCACCATGTGAGTAAGTACACTGTGTTCAATTAATTCCGAATGTTCAGCTACGAAATCATTACTTCGTAACACTGATTCACCACCGTTTTCGTAGTACAATCAGTGTTATCAGAAAACGTTTTTTCAATCATTTCCCATAATAGGGGATTCGGAATTGATTGAACACAGTGTACATACTACATTACTACATACATTGTACTTACCTACATGTATAAGTATAGGAATTTGTTACGTGTACGATGTAAGTACATACGATAGTCTGCCATACATAATGCATTACAAATTACCTTCGATGCGATTTACAGTGACGTTCCGGGGGGGGGGGGGCAAGGGGGCAGCTTGCCCCTCCAATATTTGAAAATTTTCTGTTTTAGTTGGAAATTTTCAGTTCAAGTTGGGAAAAGTTGAGAAATTTTGAATTTTGGATGGGTCGAAAGTCAGAAAATCGACAAAAGTTATAAATTTTCAAGATTTTGCCCCTCCAACATTCCGACTTCGGTTCTTCCCTGGCGATTTACAAACCTACATAAGTATATGTGATGATTTACGCATATAGGTATAGGCACCTTGTTTTTGACGATTTTCGTTATGAAACGCAAAGTAAGGGCTGATGAGAAGAATGAACGAAAATGTAAGAAAACGCAACTATATAATAGGTATACCTTTCCCTACTTACCTAGCTATAGCTAACTACACCCTGCTTACCTACGTACGTCTACCTTTACACTAAACGTAACGTGGACACGTGCGCGTTTGTTATCTACAAATACATAAATGTAATGTACTACGTATGTAGTCATGTTGGGAGATGGGTTGTTAATGTGTTTTTTTGAGAAGGGCAGCGGAACAAAGTGCGGTGTGGCGGTGGCGATGTTGATGTCGATGGGAAAGCTTTGCAGTAGCAACACACACAGATCCCAAAGGCACATGAAAATAATACTTTTACTAAAAGCATATCTGTGTCGCGGCCTAAGTGAATTATTTTGCGCTGCCTTTAGTAAACACGTACACGTAGACGCACAGGCACACGCGCGCTCACAACGTACAGACTATAGACGGTTCAGACGTAGTGTAGCGTATAGGTGGTCGTCGCGGTGTAGAGTACACACTGTTGTAGATACACATATGCGATACGATACGATACGATACGTAGATACGTAATACGTATAGGTCTACGATGCGTGATAATGTGCGGTATGCGGTACGTGATACACACAACCCAACGACACCGATACCCAGTACCCACACGACTTTACCCTTACGCACGTATAGGTTGAGCTGAGGTTAACGAATATGCGTATAGAAATAAGTATACGTACGTATGACATGACGATGACGTATGTATGTAATGTATGTATGTATCAGTGTATCACTATACTGTGCCGTACCAATCTAAAGTAAAGTAAAGTAAAGTATATTTTTCAAATATAAGTACAGCAGCTTAGAGTTCTGGTAGTAGCTATAGTATACGAGTTACATTGTAAGGGTGCGCAACTACAGAATGGCGGCGGCGCGCTGTTGGCCTACTCTTCCGCCTAGTCACTCGATTTGCATGGTCAAAATGCTGGGATTATCTATAGACGTTTAGCACTTTTGCTTTTTCTATTTCTTTCGCCTTCTTTCGTATTTTTGATGTATCCGCCTTCTTACGTATAGATGAATACCTATGTTTGCAGGAAGAATTTTTCGCCCCTTTCCATTTAGTGCCCCCACTCCTCTGAATGACAATATGCATCAAAGGTTGGGGACTAAGTTGTATTCTCTTGGTAAGATGTTTTGTTTTTGTATGCTACTTGAGATTGTCCTTAAAACACGTGATGAATAAATAAGCCCCATTCACGTTGATTTTGGCATTGGCATTGGGTCCTTGATGAAAAAAAAATTGAAAAAGTATAGAGTAGGTGGGTGGGTACTACATATTTAAGTAAGAGTAAGTAAGTCTCTCTCTTTTACTCACATCAACCTTACTGTGATTTGTATGTTGAATATATTTGTACAAGATTTAGGTGTACTGTAGTAGAGCACAGTACGCATTTTTAACAAAAAAAATCCAATACATACTTACAAGGTAAGTCAAAAAAGTTCCCGGAATTTTTTTTTCTCATCAAGCAATAAATAAATGGCTGTCAACTCTTCACAGCATCTTTCTGCATCTATTCTTTATCAGTATGCAAAATTTCAAGTCAATCGGTGAACTTCTCTGGTATTTATGTTAATTTAACTGACCAATGCAAAAATTGTCACCAAAAAAATCGCGTTTTTGAATTTCCATAAAAACAAACCTTAAAGAACTTGATCGATTGACTCAAAATTACTCAAAATCTTGTTTACTGATGGAATAAAAATGGTGTGAAGGGTTAGTAACAATTTTTCGTTATTTGGTGAAAAAAAATTTATTAAAAAAAAATCGTCAACGTAATCATGCATTCATCAACTTTGATTAACATAAATACCAGAGAAGTTGACCGATTGACTTGAAATTTTGCATACTGATAAAGAATAGATGCAGAAAGATGCTGTGTAGAGTTGACAGCCATTTATTTATTGCTTATGAGAAAAAAACACTTTCCGGGATCTTTTTTGACTTACCTTGTAGTTTACTTACTACTAAGTAGTAGTATGTCATCCGTATAATAAATTATGTAGGTATGTACTGTAGTGACCAGACCTTGATAACTAATCGTTTATTTTACCATTCGTTTGTTTCAGGTGAGTACTGGCACTGAGTAACAGAGCAAGCATATGATTAAAAGAAACCAATCAAGTTGGAGAATCTTTAGGTTTGTTTTTTTTTTTTCAATTTTTTTTTCTTCTGTCATAGGGACTTATGGCCCAACTACCTGGTACTACACTATGCCTATGTGGTTGGTAACACTATTTCCTCATCGTATTGCTATTGCAGTGCGATTGAGAGTTTGAATGATCGATTATTAGAGTTCCTGGTTGAGCTGCCCATAAAGATTTGTTTCAAGAAGACAGTATAAAAATAACCTTTTTTTTTTTTACTTTTTTCTGTTTAATTTCTCATTCTTTCTTCAAATTTCGAATCAAAATTGAGTAGCTGGCATTTTCCTCTTGGAAACAACATCCATATCGTTGGAGCATATTTTTTAGTTTTTAGAGAATATTTCATGTTTTTTAGGGAATTTTTATGCGCATATTTCGCTTTTTTTTTAGAGAAAGAATTTCCGAGCTCTGCTAGGCATCACTTTTGCAAAAAAGTTAGCAACTGGTTCCAGACATTAATTTCCCTATTCCGATTCCTTTTCCTATTTTTTCCCACAATGTTGGAGGAGGTTCATATCTTCAACTTTCCATACATCTACGTTCTATCTCTGCAAGCATGTACTCCGTAGTACTCTACGTATCAGTAATCGGTGAATACTGATACAGGTAGAGGTGCATACCGCGTACCTATTTTACTATTGAAATTTGCATAGACACATACTCGTATTAAGAAAGAAAGGCTATGTAGGTGCTACGAAGTGTAAGTGAAGTGGAGTGTGGAGAAACAATCTATAGGTCGTAGCTAGTTTGAGGTTTGAAGGGATTGAGTTTAAATAATATGTGTAATTGATTGGAGTGAGGAAAGAGGTGCGGCCGGCGCGGCGTCTCATACGTTATCTAAAAGTGTTGTACGTAGAACGTAGTACATATCAAAAGTATGTAAGTATAGGTACGTGGAGTGTGATGAGAAGAGCCGGCATCCATTAGCAACAACAGCAATAATAATAACGACGACGACGACGACGACCATCGTCACAAACGAACCGAAAGTCAGTAAAGTACTCGAATGTTGGTAGGCGCCAGCCGCTAAAAGCATCTCTCTTTTCTTCCTTCTCTCCTACAAGTAGACTACATATAACTCGCTGACTCGCTACAGCTCGTCGGCATGCTTGCCTTGCCGGCTTACTATCGTTCGTGTAGTATACGATATATACATATATAATATAGCTTATTGCTTTCTTAATCGCGTTTCGTTTTCTGTTCATTCCCAGCCTCGCTTCACCATCGCCACACTTTTTCTCTCACAAGCGTCGAGCGTGAGCATGCAGTCTCTTCAACTCTTTTTCTTTCCTCTCCTGTCCTCTCTTCTTCTTTTCTTTCATTCTTTATTTACTCCACCCCTTCGTTTTCGTCTACGAATACATTAGTGCCCAAATGTTCGTTCTCGTGCTCGTACCTAGTCGAGATTTTTTACACCAACCAAGATGCTCCCTTCGTTTTTCTCGCTGCGCGTCTCCTTGCTGTTAATCAAGTTTGTAAAAATCAATCGATCTAGTAGTGTATAATAATTAGGTATACCGTATACGTCTAATTTGCATAAATGTAACTCACTTGGTCTTGAAAATGAGTTGTCGCTGTAGCTATAGCTATGTAGGGTACTAGGTAGGTAATAGTTATGTATGTGTTCCATTCTTGCGCAAGACTGAGGCCATCTCTGAATTTCTTTCTTTCTTTTGGTTCATCTTTTTCCTTTACCTATTGAAATTTGGAACTACGACTGAAACAGAAGTTGAAACTGCAAAAATCTCCATTCTCCATCGATCACACTATCGAAATCGAAGTAGTCGCGTGGCATATCGAGCATAAGTAAATTCGCGGCGGCATGCATCGCAACGACGTTTCACGACAACAACAAAGCACATTTGGCGCGACAAAGTTAACTACTCTGAACTGTGAAGATTCAGATGGGGGGAGTGGTGACAGCGAGCGCAACAGCGGCAACTAGTCAACTTCGACTCCACATAGGCGCATACAGGTCGCACGGACGACGATGCATTTTCACAAGTGTATCGCCAACGCTACGCTGCGCCATCATACCGCACCGCGTCAAGGGTTTCCCGCCAATTTGCCCCAAACACGTGCTCGTCGACTCTTGGCGTAATTCGTCGAAGACACGTGCGCGTACAACGAATCGGAAATTAATATCAATTTTCAAGTTTTTCACGTCAGTCTTCTAATTGTTATTCGTTTCCGTTAACGCACGTCAATGCACAGTACGTCGCACCACAACGCGACTGCTGCTGCTGCGCCTATTGCCGACGAATAGGTTTGTAAACCACTGGTAAACCGTTGGTTCCTACAACGTACTATTTTGTGAATTTGGTACACAGGTATACTCACAGTCGTACATCTTCGTACTTTTTGGAATAAAGTACTTGGCTACACCAGTTATCAGTGTTATCACCACCTCCCCAGATTACATCTGTACTATGTGGGTCAAAAAGGAGAAGAGAAGAACTGAGAGGAATGGTGCAACCCTGTCGAAGTAGCAGTCGTTTGTTATAGTCGTAATAACCTTACCTAGGGGTCAATGAATCAACAAGAAGAGAGAATTTTCTTGACTTCAGTGTTTTGAAATGAAAAATACCATCGAAGTGGGGTGAATCTTCTTCAAACACTGCGTCCTTAATTCGGTATTTAGAAAAAAAAAGAGCCTACTTTTTTGAAGAAGATTCAACTCAGAAGCAATAATTCACCATGTTCTCCCTTCAAGTATATCCGAACGCAGCAGGAACTAGCTAGTAGTGAGATCGGAGTCTGGAAAGGGTCACACATTACCATGTTGCACGGCGCGATACTATGCGATGTCACCCAGGCTATTATCAACATAAACAAAAATGCCCCCTTCGTCCCCAAGTGGCCACTTATTTGATGTCCCGTCGCGTAAATGTCCTATAATTATGATGTAATGAAAGTAAGACGCAACGTGCCGCAGAAGGCCCTCATCTGCCATTCACCTATCGGTGAAGAAAAAACTCATTTCTATAGCGCATGAGTTGAAAATTTTTCATTGCGGCGTTGTCAACTTTCAATTTTCCTCAACAAGTTGAAAAATTTTGATTCTTTTTTTCTAGAAAATCAAAAGTATTTCAAGTTGTTGGTGACCTGCAATGAAAAATTTTCAAACTCTTTTATCAAAATAATTTTTATGCATCTATAGGGGCCATTTAAGCCCAGTTTTGATGACAAGCCAGTGATACTTCCTTTTTTTGTAATTATTCAAAAATCTCGATTTATCATAGATGTGCAACTTTTTGATCCCTTGGTAGGGATCAATAAGTGGTATCCGATTTCAAACTCGATGGTTCAGGAAGGTCGAGAAACTCAAATTGCACTTTTTGGAGGGGTGCGCTGTAGTGCCACACAAGTTGCACCACCCCCAAAAATGGAAAAAAGTGACATTTTTTCAAAAGGGGCCCTACTTCAAGAGCCATTAGCTTCGCTACCTTAAGAGCCAAGAGGCTATTGAAAAATGGTGAGGTTTCCAACTCAGTATTAACAATCTCCTTGAGTTTGATTGCAATCTGAGGTATGGTTTTTTGGCTGTAGGTCAATTGAGTCCCGGAAGGAAATTTCTAAACCAGACACAGGTCAATTGAGTCCCGGAAGGAAATTTCTAAACCAGACACAGGTCAATTGAGTCCCAAGCGTTGAAGGGGATTTTCTTCGAGAGCTCACGATATGTACGAGTTGAGTCCCGCATAAGAAATCCACATGTACGAGTTGAGTCCCGTGGTTGCAGTGAGTTCATTGATGGGTAATGCAGTTTCTAACAAGTTGTTTCATTGATACTTGTAGATGGGAGATGAATTAGGTATGAGGTTTTAAACCAGTATTGTTGTTGATATGGGATGAAATCCAAGAAAGTGGATGAAAAACAAACATTTGTTGAAGAAGAAAATAATGCGTAAGCTGCAGCAGAAAGATATCACCCGATTCAAATTCGTGCAAAACGTCAGTTACAAATTTCTTCCCCAATAATTCTTATTCAAAAAATTTCCAGGCCAGGCCGTATTCATAATTCATAACTAATAATAATGACAACAAAATTTTTTGGGGGATGATACAGTCCACCTCCACGTGGTATCCCCTGGGTAATACTGTGAGTAGTGAGTACTTGTATTTTATTCGGGACTCAACTCGTACGACGTCAGTTTTATTCGGGACTCAACTCGTACATATGTGTACGTCCGCATCGAAAGGGCCCATTTTATCGATCACCGTTTCAGAGCTACAGCCATTTTTATGAAAAAAATCGAAAATTATCGAAATCGCGTTCTATATCGACTTTGGTAGTACAATCCCTCGTCTTTCACCTCCCATTGAGAGTTTGTTGATACGACGCCCGTTTGCCGAGTTATAGTGCATCTAAAATAAAAATGAAAGGGCCCATATTGTCGGTTCGTTATTTTCATCTCCCTCTTCACTCTTCCAACCACGTAAACTCGTTTCTGGTCAGGTTGGTAGGTTTTCTGCACGCTGTCCTACAGATTTTGTCGATTTTTTTCATGGTTTCAATAATTTTTTTAAATTTTTTATTTATAATTTTCGAAGAATAAAATGTTTTTTTACCACTGATTTTTTCAAAAATGATCACTATAAATTGATAATTTTGCCTCGACTGATTTATTTTTTGACTAAAAACAACAGATGACCTTCAATTAGTGCATTTAAAAAAAATTGACTATATTGGATTTTTTTGGGAATTTTTTTACAACATTTTAGTGAAAGTGCCCAATTTGTCGTTTCGATTCCAATACCGAAGACAGCTAGGTAAAAAAAAATTCAAGGTCATTTCTTCAGTTTCGATTTATTTTCATGAAAATATCCAAAAAAATTTATTCAAGTACAGGTCATAGTCGATTTTTTGATTTTTTACATAGTTTCAACTTTGAATGCGTTTTTCTCAAAACTTACTTTTTTCAAAGTTCATTTTCAAAATTGCCTTGAGGAGGGAGTTTTGGGGCTAGGGACCCCCACTTTGGCTCATTTTGACCGGAATTTGGTCTAGTATATGGAACTGGTCTTAACTCCATACTGACAGAATGGGCCCTTTCGATGCGGACGTACACATATGTCAATTTTATTCGGGACTCAACTCGTACATATGTGACCCGGCACGTTAAAAGGGACCTAATAGGTAAAAAAAATCGATTTTCACTTTTTTGGTGTTCTGAGGTCCACTTACCAAGGTCTATCACCCGAATCACTAAAAACTTCGAAAAAGTCAATATTTTCAATCGGCATGACAAAAGGGACCTAGTAAATCTGTAATCACTGTGGTTTTCGATGAATTTTTCATCTTATGATCACCTATGACACGAAATCTTCATAATTTAGCCTAAAATCAATGTTACATTTGTTATCAGTAAACTTCAAAAATTTACTTTTCACAAAATTTTTTTCCCTTTTTGGCAACACTGAGTTTGGTCAAATTTCCCTTGCGCCATTATACAAAAATGTTCGCCCATAATTATTTTTTTAATATCGGAAAATATTTCACTTATACCCAGTAACAATTCCCCAAAGTTTTAGAAAAATCGGTCCATTCGTTCCAGAGATATTCATTTCCAAAGTTTGTTTTTACTCTCCTGAAAAATTTGTAAAATACCTACTAGGTTCCTTTCAACGTGCCGGGTCACATATGTCAATTTTATTCGGGACTCAATTGACTTGTGTCCTCACGTTGCACTAAAAATGTTGCTAAAATGTTGGGACTCAACTCTTACATCTTTTGGATTTTGGGACAACTGACCATTTCCCGGTTTTTTTTTTAGTGATGGGCGAACCAATGTTAGAATGTCAAATATTTTGTTGTTGAGAATTATTCGCGAATATTCGAAATAATTTTTCAAATTATTCGGGTACCTATTCGAATAAGTAAGTTTTTAGCTATTTAGAATACCTAGTCTTAGTATATCAATTTTCAAAGTTTTCGTTTGTGTTGCCTTGAAACAAACTTGGAATCGTAGGTTGTGCCTCACAGTAAAGTAGGTGTAATTATGCGAACCCGATTATCAAATATTAGTCGCAGTGCCAATATACAGTGTACTGTGTACTCACTTACGATAATAAAAAATAACAAGGGTGTAGATATGTTAATAGCTGAATGCTACGCGCGCTGAGCTGAGATGACTACGATTGTACTCGTAAGCCGCGACCGCGACCCCTTCCTTCATCGTGGATGCGGTGGATGTCGATGCCCGTCAATGTGTTCGAGTAAACTTACTTTGCGGTTATTATATTTGGTTAATGGACGGATTTATAGCGTGAAGGTTTATTTTAGGGATGCGGGAGCGCAATATGCGTTCGCCTTTCTTCCCTGCCCGTCCTTGTGCGCGGCACATCCGTGGTACGCATTATTTGCGTTTAATATCGGGGGGATCGAAACGAAACAGTGCGGCGTCGCGTCGCCTCGCATCGCACAAATTATCGATGCTCGATGCGATTATTACGATTAAAATTATTATCTACGAGTATAAACTTATTTTTACCCACCATAGGTATGTGTGTAATTGAGTATGTGTACTGAGTCGTACTTGAACAATATCTAGTAGTTTATACTCCGAATTTGGTCAACTAGGTAGGCCTATTTCGATTAATATGCAGTGTCAATATTATAGAAAGTAAAAAATTATCCAAAAATTGTATGCAGAGTTGGCTATCTATTATGAACAAAGTTCATATTTACAATTTTACATTATCTTTGACATAGTCCACGTATTCGGCATTCATTCCCGTTTGTTCGCGTAATAGTTTCACCATTTTTGTGTGGGTAATAAAGAGTAAAAAGACAATGAAGTAGTTCGACTTATTTTCTCAGAATTTTGCTAAACCCTTTTTTTTTCATAATTTACAAATTGATGCTGATTTCTCCCGTATTCCGAAAATCTCAGTGTTACTCGCATAATTTTGGTTTACTAAGCTCTTTTGATGCGTTAGTCAGAATAAATTTCAATTTCAGTCGGAACAATTGAAAGTTTACAAAATTTAATCGGCAAATTCACGTTTTCAACCCCACAATCGGAGACCTCTCGGAACGCTACTGTGTACAAGTACGTACTCGTAGAGCCGTGTCTACCTCTTGCAAATAAGTATACGTACAGTAAACGCGTACATTATAGTATTTATACATAAATGTACGTACGCCCAAGTTCGGATGCTAATTCGGATCGATCAGCGATTGTTTTTTGTTTTTTGTTTTTTCGCCTATTCCATCTTTTATCAGAGAGTGTTGAGTTACTCATTGACGTCATTGTTGTAGAATAGGAGCGGCTCAAAACGTACGTATTTCACTGTATCAACCTTTTATTGTTCGATTGGGCTCTTCACAAGCACTCGGCTAAGTGCATATCAACGAGTGCATTGTTCCTACTGTACCTACTAGGATAGTAGGTATATCTGCTTGCTTGCTCGCTCGCTCGCTTACTCACTTACCTACTTGCCTACCTACTGGTCTGTCTGCCTGCCTATACCTACCGCGAGCATCAGTAAGTGCACAATTGATATTTAGCCTCGAACCTACAGCGATTAGGCACGTTTACCAAAATGTGCGTTTAATTAATTAATTAAGTGATTGAAATTGTCATCACATTGATAGTATACTCACGTCACGTCCTATTAGGAAGTATACCTCGCTTATAGCTGGCAAGTACTCTGCAGTGTTGAGCGGCTCCTAAGCTCTAAGCTCAGAGCTTGAGCAAAGCTCTTGTTTTGTAATGAGCTTAAAAAGAACTAGCTCTTTGGAGCTACGCTCCCAAATTTTTATAGGGAAACGAATGGACCTATCTGCCAGGGTCAAACTGAACTCAATCGGTCAGTGATGCGAAAATCGAGTTCAGTTTGGCTCTGGCAGATTGGCCCATTCGTTTTCCTACTCTTGCTTTTGTAAATCAATGTCCATTTTGCTGGGTAAAGTACCAATTTTCAAACCTTTGTAGCACCAAGTGTATAGAAAATTGTGGAGCACATGTGAGACCAGGGCTAAAGTTTGGATTAAAAATGAATAGTATACATATATACAGTACACCAACAGTCCCCCTCTGTGAAACTCAACATGACACAAAATAACGTAACGTAACGTAACGCACGACGCGACGCGACGAATCTTTAGAATAGCGCTAATGATGGACGCGTGAAATTGTAAAAACCACGATCAACGTTCAATGACGCACGCGTCCATTATTGTAGCGACGTAGCAGTAGTATACATATTAGATATCTAGCCCATCGGTAATAGCGCCTAATGTACTGTACATTAGTATACACTACATACAGCGACGAAACTTGGTCCAAAATTTGAAGGGGTAAAATCAAAAATTTGCCGATTAAAAATAACGGATTATTTTGTCAAAAGAAAGCAGAAAAAAAAAAAAAAGCAGTGCTCTAAACAAACTAAAACTTACTTTCTCTCCCCACCCATCATAGTTTTCTATATATTTTTAATTTGAAGTACTTAAAATAATTGTGATTTAATTAAGGCGAAGGTTAATTACCTTTACTTATTACACCTGTACCTATTTATGCACTTAATGTCACTCGATCTTGAAATTATTTGCGATACGAAGAAAAATAATCAGGTATATTAGAAATGTTATCGAAATTTCATCTTATTTTGAAAAATAATTTCAAATAGGTAAATTGAGAAATTTTTTCATATTAGGTAGGTACCAAAAAAATAAAAGTAAAATCTAAAATTCAGGTATTCAATAATTTTCCAAAATTTGGGCAGTACCACTTTCTATCTGGCAACGTGAGTTTTAAATTTTCGGCACTTCCGTGATTTTAGCCCCTGCCCTCTCAAGTGGTCATGGAAAAGTCACTAACTTCCAAGCAAAAAGAAAAAGGTTAGACATCGTGTACTCGTATCTTGTATAGGTATTGCAAAGGGACTGCAAAGACTATAATAGATAGGTGCCTACTACCAACCTACCTAGCTAGCTAGCTATTATGCGATAGGGAAAAATGGAGAAAAGAGAAAGGAACTGAGAATGAAAAAGAGAAGGAGAAAAAGGAAAAAACCGGAACGACGTTTCGGCGGTCACGTGACCTGGACAGCGTTGCGTTGTCGATAAATATTGCCGGAAATTACGGTCGACGCATTATCCTCGGTGACTTGCGTTAATTTTGGCCTGCTCGGGTCGCCGCGCCGCGCCGCGCCGTGACGAGACGCGACGCAGCACGACGTGCTTACCATGCATTGTTTCCTCCACTTATGTGATCCTGCCTCAAGAAAGGTGTCTCATGTGCAAATTTTCAATTTTTAGGTCTTAATGCTTTAAAAAACTTTAAACCATCCTCTGTCATCTAAAATTTTCCCACCTCTCTATAAATTTAAAATATATTTTTTTTTTAAATCTATAATCGCATAAGTACATACAGGTATATTGTATAATATCTCCTTCTATCTACTCTTACATATAAATAACGTATATATAAGCTAAGGCTGAGGCTGAAGCTGGTGCTGGCGCTGACAGATGGACAGCATTAGGCGAGCTCTGTAATAAGCGGACGACGCGATACCAGTAAACACAAATTCTCGTCGTCCTCGTGTTTTCCCCTTTCTTTTTTAGAAGGGGAGAAAAACGACAATTTCCCGTTCGTTCTTTTTTTCATTTTTTTTCTTTTCCATAATTTTCATACGTGAAATGTTACACACAATGGTGATGGTATACGTATAGTACATACGTATTATGGTAAAGTACCTAATATGTATGTAAAGGTACACCCATACGCAATACGCTCGGTATGTACGTTACATACGAATGAACAAACGAAAGAATGAATAGGTTATACTCGTAGGTTAGGGCGACGCGACTGGGTGACAATACGCTTAAGCGCGTACCATGAATTAGTAGGTACTAGACTAGGTAGTCTGCAGTACACTTTACATATAATTCGAGATTGGTGTATACGACAACGTACGTCGTACCTACGTAGTATTGGTAGAATAATATGTTATTGTGTAAGATGCAGTCACTACACGCGATACATGGCGCTTCTCAATAGATAGATAGATAGATGCAAACGTCCAACTTCCAAGCAATGATATACGCTCACTCGGCCAAAGTGAAAAGAGACAATAAGCAATAGCATAGCCTAGCGCTAGCGATAGTACGAATGATAGCCTTAGCCGCTACTGTTGTTGTTGCCGCAGCGGCAGCTGAGCGGAATCTGCTCCGCTCCGCTGCACTGAGCTGTGGCATGGCAATACGTTCAGTCATGCGAAAAGTAAACAAAATCCAAAGTGTCAACCAGTTGGCATTTGGCAACGACACACGACATTGCTCCAGTTCACAATAAGACTTGTTTTAGGTCTATGTGACAGTGTGTATACATTGCGTGTAACTTGAGTCCTCGGGTATGTATGGAGGTAGCTAGGTACTTGACTATAACTTACGTAGACCTACGACTTACGAGTAGATGAAGTCACCCAATCATCTTCAGCGAATGCTAATGTATCTAATCATTCATCGTTTCGTATAGGAGCAATATTAAAAATGTTGCATATTATCTGCATTGAAATAACATTTTTGAAAATTAATTAAAATTTGAGCAATTACGCTATCGAGCTGTTTTTTTATTTTAAAATGCAGTTTCTGTTTTCTACTTGGGATTTTTTTATACTCGGTGATGTTTAAATTTTTCAGTCCTACATCCTTCTCCTTCAATTGGGCTACGACCTCCACCAATGTTTAATAAGTCATATTACGTGAAATTGTAGAGAAGGGAAGGTCTAATCGAAAATTTTATAATAACAAAAATTATTAGCTATACCCTATTCCATTCAACTCGAGCCCTCACTAATACATAAATAAACGTGTAAATACACAAACTTCTGGCCACCTGATTGGTAAGCATTGCTTGAGTGCTCAAGTTAACGGAATGGGGCATAAGTATAGGAACTCAATGTATAACTTTTTTCTCATTTTTAATCAGTATCTTCGGAGACAGTGTTTTATTTTCTGCTTCATCAAAATTGAGAAATTTTTTCATTGAAAAACTTTGTTCAAAAATAAAATAAAATAATTTTTTTTCTCCTTCAAAATTCAAATAAATTCAGATTTTTTTTTTTTTTTCTTTGAAAAAAGTAAAAGGAATTTTCCTGAAGGAAATTTTTAAATTCATTATATCATTTTAAAAGATTGAAAGATTTCTTTCTTGGAAAAAGGATCAAACAATGTTTTTTGAAATTAAGAATTTCCCATTTTCTTGGAATGAAAAATTACTTAATTTTTTTCTGTTGAGAAAAATTTCTCAATATTTCTGAAAATAGTCTTTGATTTATTTATTATTATTATTATTATTTTTTTGTAGAGAAAAATTTCAGTTTATTCAATTCATTTACTTATTTATTTGAGAGAAATCTCTTATTTTCAAGGAGAAAAATCTCTCAACTGATTAACTCGTTAGGAGTAAAACTAAATAAATTCGTACACAGTTCATTGGGACATAGTTTTTTGTGCTAAAAACTACCTATATCAGTACCGATGCATGTAATATATGCGCAACAACGTATACCTGTGTTTTCGCGTTGTAAATTGAGTACATATTATTCGATATGGTAGCTATGTAGGACGTAGGTACCTAAATGGATGAGCTTGGTTAGGAATATGAGCTGAGACGAGGCGGAGGTGGAGGTGGAGGCGATATACGTAGTATGGTGTGAAATAGGGTCGTGGCTGCTGATGTGTACGAACAAGGGTTGAAATCATTACTTAGGTAAGCGTATATGAATTTGATTAATCATGATTGATGACTGATTAAAGAGGTGGCCAGGTAGAGAAAAACGATAAAGCGTCGCTGAATGATTGGAAAATATGTTTACGCTTCGCGTCCTACCTCGTAGTTAGGTATAGGGTCAATAATGTAAAATCTACTACAGTGCGAGTAATAAAGTCGATTATTTACTGGTACCTACATACGTAGTAGGGTAGGCACCAGGCAGGTCGAGTGTATCTGTATACGCGCTACAGTATAATATTAATATACATCGCAGTGATCTACTCGATAATTATGAAATATACCTTTCGGTACTCGCTAGCTCGCTCACTCGCTCGCAGCCAATAATTTGTCCGCGCTATTTATTTGGCGTTTTATTAGGTGTCTATTCGCGTGTTTCGCCTTTTTTAGCAGTTCGAAGAGCGAAGACCGACCGTATTGATGCGGGGGCTATAAATGGAAGGACGATGCGCTGCGCTAAGCACTGCGAACCTAAAGGCAAAGCAGATGTTCGCACTATCCCGCGTCCGCATTTAGCATCTGTCATTAGGTAACGAGTAATGTACGATACGATACGATACGTAAACCTACACACCTACGCCTAATTAGTAGCATAATAAGTAAATCTATATATCACCTATTAGGCGTATGCATGTTACATACAATCGTCCTTATGTTAGATGAAAAGGAACAAGATTTGATGAGTCATTTATGAAATAGTTACGTGGAAATTAGCCTTATTTTCAATATCAGCGTGTGTTGCGTTTCGCGTTCAGACTACAGGGAGGAGGGGGCGAACTGCGGATGCTTATCAAATATCAACATCAACATTATAATTGACTTCGAAAATGGAAAATTTATTATACTCACCTGTAATGAAAATATTGTTAAAGTTTTTTCGTTGTGAAATTCGAAAAATTAGTGTGCATTTTTAACCTTATCATCATCACCCCTCCGCCCATGAAGTGTGGAACCTCGGTCAGTCACTGTACGTATAGGTACCTACCACTTCGTAAAAGTGCGAGAATATTTTAATCCTATTTCATGGAGGATGCGACGCGACCTTTTTCATTTTGTTATGTAAACAAACATCGTTTCTATATTTTCTTTCTGACCGATAGTACGCGTGTGTGTTATGTAATCGCTTATGGATAGAATTAGGCTATACTCGCGTAGTCGTAGGTATTCGCTCGAACGACTACATACCTCTCCGCGTCACCACCCTGCCATCGCCAGTAGGCTTTTAGCGCCGCGCTGCTCCGTCAATACATATATACATAAACGAAACGACTAAAGCCTCGGCGGTTGCGATGTTTATTTTTAATTTTTAAAACATCATTGTACGCTTACCTACGGATCTATGCATCGGCATCGCATCGTATTTTGTCGCATCAATCGATAGACAAACGTAAATACTCGTAGGTACAGTATACAAAACGAAATAAGCTCTAACATATACCTACAAAAATATACGTATATCATAAAGATGCTGCGCTAGTCGCTAGATTGCTGGAATGGTGTCGAATTTGCAGTTTGCGGATAATTAGGTATACAATTACCGTAGACAAAATGCGTAGACATTGAACAGCGAGTCAGTGTCGAAATTTGGTCAAACATTGGGTGGGGAAAAATAAAAAATTTGCATAACTTTTTAGTCAATTTGTCAAACTATTGGAGGTGCGAGACACCCTGCTCCCAGCAATACCCCTTAGTTTTGGCCCTGGCTGTAGAGATCAGTGCAAGTTCGAGTACGAGTATTTATTGTGTTAAGTTAGTATACTGCGTGTGCATCAGTAAACGGGGAGAAAGGCGGACATTAACCAGTATAGGACCTACCTGAAAGGACATTTGGACATGAGCGGACAAAAATCACGTCCGCTTATGTCCATAGCAGTTAACCGACCTTATAAGGACGATGAATATGGTAAAAAAAAATTCTAATAAAAATAAAAAAAAAAGTCAAGGTTAAGAATGTTTGATAAAAAGCCTAAAAGTCATAAATTTTTTTTAAAAAATTCCAAGTTTCAGAATGTCTGACAAAATGTGTAAAAGTCGTAAAATTTATAAAAAATAAAATAAAAAATTTCTGACAAAATGTCTGAAAGTCATCTTTCTAAAAAAAAATTCAAGTTTCAGAATGACTGACAAAATATCTAGAAAATGTCTAAAAGTCATGAAATTTAAAAACATTTACAAGTTTCAAAATGTCTAGACATACCCGTGTAGCAACGTCGATGCTAATTTCGATATAAATGTCGACACATCGAAATCGGTCACTTTTCGATCGTACATGTCGACACGATTGTGGATGGTTTGTCGATAGTAAGCTCGACAAACCATCGACAATCGTGTCGACATGTACGATCGAAAAGTGACCGATTTCGATGTGTCAACATTTATATCGACATCCACATCGACATTTGCAATGATGCGATTTTGAAAAATATGCTAAGTTCAAATATTCAATATAAGTATATATTAAAATTACACCAAAAATAGTGTTCAAGCCAACATTTCGACATTTTTTGTCAAATATGCGGCATTGAGGCCACCTTAGTAGCTGGACACCTGCGAGTGTCCAACTAACATAGAGATGATTCTTAGACCTTATGTACTAATTCACAACACACTTTATCTGCGAGTATCACAAGCACCCTCAAGACGTCGACAGTCAAGTCGATGCACTATTCGACCATCGACAATTAGATCGACATTAACTCGACTTAAAATTCCTCTGGTCAACACTGTCGACAGTTAAGTCGATGCATTATTCGACCCTCGACAATCACATCGACACTATCTCGACTTAAAATTCCTCTGGTCGACACTGTCGACAGTGAAGTCGATGCATTATTCGACCATCGACAATTATGTCGACAATAACTCGACAAGTGGTTGTATTATTCAAAACTTTAAAAAATAAGAAAATTTTGTGATTCTTTCAAAAATTATTTATTCCTGAGCTTAAAATGTTCCTATTAATTGTTTTTAGTTCTTTTTAGATATAAAATTTGTAAATTTAATTGGCAGAAATTGTCGACATATATATGTCGATGCGTTTATCGAGTATCGATTTTTACATCGACTTGTCTATGTAGAAAAACAACGTTTTCTAAATTATAGGAAAATACTGAGAAAAATTCAAAAATTTTGATTGAACAGTTATGTTTAACATAGAACATTACTTTAAATCTTGAATATTATTTTTAATTCATCGTTAACCGAGAAAGAAATGTGTTTGAATTTTGTCGACATAAATGTCGATGTCGACAATTGCTACACGGGTAATGTCTGAAAAATCGAATTTATTAAAAATTTTCCAAGTTTTTTTATGTCATCCAAACCTAACTTAATCTAACCTAACCTAACCCAACTGTCGGATTTTCCTGCCGGATTTTGGGGTCGTTTTTTTTCCATTTTGGTCATCGTAAAAGCATATATTATGCTAAAAAACTCCGAAGGTCCGTTTAAGTTTAAAAGCTTACATAGGATCTATTGTGTGTACTACTGTGGCGTGACCATAGACGCTGCTTCGAGGGTCATCTACAAAATTCGCAAATTTTTAGTGTCCGCTCAAGTGCATTAAAAAACTGACAGGAAGTCCTCCTCTCGAGATGACGGAAAAATTGGCAAGTGTGTTTGATTTTTGTCCGCTTAAGGAAATTTAGCTGTTGGACCAAAACTATGCCATGTAAATTCTACACGAGAGAGGGAGATTAAGGATTTTGATTTATGCTGGCATATCACCTGATTACCTGAATAATGAACGATTAGTAATTAGTAAATATAGTTTTGATTTTGATTTTGGTTTTGGCTTCCTTCGTCATCGTTTTGTTATTCCCCCCCCCCCCCCCCCCCCCGGGGCCTTCAGCCTTTTGTCTCTCTAATCATCGTAATCAACATCGCGGTTCTTTCATCTTCTTTTTCTGCTAGTTGTTTTTTTTTTCTCTAGTCGAGTCGAGTATGCTTATTTTATACTCGGTCGCTTTACGACTTTTTTTTTAGTGCTTTACACGTAACAACGTTATCTTAATGCGCGACATAGCGTTACCTTAACTTTACTTTATTTTACCTTACTCGCCGCACACTGCGCCGCATTACGCCGCGCAGCGCCCTTCTCCAACACACGCTATATAGGTACCACTAGTTCACAACAAACAGAACAGAAACAACACACTACAGATAGTGGATACCACATATCACCTATACGTGTTACATCGCCATCAGCGAGTGCATTGCATCGCTATCGCTATTCGAGTATTAGTATACCTATTGGGATCGGTATTATACCAAATGGCCAGATCCGTGCGGCGCGGTGCCGTTCAGCGGATAACATAGCCTTAGTCGTTGTCGCAACATTAATTAATATTCTAGCGTAGACCATTGGCGCCGCCAGACGGCTACGGCCACAGCCACAGTGTGGCATCAGCTTCGAGTTTTCATACATCGGCCCTTCTTGTCCATGCACCAATGTTGGTTGATTATAGTTTGTTTGTTTGTCTGTATATGTATGTTCGCTTGTTTATACATTTTTATTTCATTTACTCGTTTATGCTTTGCCTTTCCTCATTCGCGTATTCCTCCCCTCCCCCGCCATTGCTATATTTTCATACTTGAGGATTTCGGTATCATCGTCTTTCATCTCTTCTGCGAAGACAAAAAAGGTAGGTAGGTAGGTAGGTAGGTAGGTAGGTAGGTAGGTAGGTAGGTTTACAAAGGCTTGAGTTAGCATTAATGGCTGAGGTGTTACTTTTTCGATAGTCTAAAACTGCATTTTTTTCGAAAGTGACCCTATACTTTGAGAGTGACTAGCTCCTCTTCCCTGAGGGGTAGGGAGCTGAAAATTTTTTTGGGACGTTCTCAACTCGAAGTAAATGACCTCTGCGAGTTTGTATGCGTTCGAGATAAAGACAAAAGATGTTCTATTGTGCTATTCTATTACTCGCGAGTGCTAGCGCCAGTGCCAACTACCAACACGAGTACAGTAGCCGACTAGCCAAGTGGTGTATGTAGTTGTGGACGGCTTAGTGGATGGTATGCCGTTATGCCGTACAGTGTACACGCGATAACACGCTAATGTAGTGGCGATGATGATGATAATGATGAATGCAGTAGCAGCCCCGCCGTAGCTGCAGCACGGCGTCACGACGCGACGGTGATGCGTCGCGTCGAATATCTATAAATCGAAAATTAACGTCAACGCGACCGGCGTAACGCCACGCCGCACCACAACCCTTACGGAGGAGGGACGAGTGCTTGCAGTGCACAGTTGTAGGACTACGATACGCGTATATTAGATATTATACGAAAACGAAATGTGCCAAGTACCTTGGTGGTGGACGATTGTACGTATGTACTGTAGTAGTTTACCTACACGGATCTGTTGCTCTGTTGCGTGTTTTGGGTCAACCTCCCTCACGATTACATCTCCAGGGATGGCAACGATAATAAAGGGGGATCTTTTACTTCTACTCTGCGTCCAAGTCACACGTTCACGCACACGTACGTACGTACGTACGTACGTACTACGTATACATGCACAATGCACATGCATCCTCGCTTCTTCATTTACCTCGTACCTACCTTCGCTATTATTGTGTTATGTGGTGTCATTGCACGTGTGCCACTGTGTACACGCGCGTCTTATATTATATGATGCGCATAGTATACGGTGTGCATACATACTTGCATCTTTGTTTATAAAGTAGTAAGTAGTACGTACCTGTACCTACACTGAAAGAAATTAGTATAGTAAAATACAGGATCCAAATTACTTTACTTTTACAGTAAAAATCACTATACTGGGTAGTATTTTTTACTATACAGTATAGTAAAAAACACTATTTGCTGCATTTTGCAGCACTTTTTACTATACTGTATAGTAAAAAAATACTGCACAGTATAGTAATTTTTATCATTTTTTTTTTACTGTACTTCCATACAGGATCCAAATTACTGCAATTATAGGATCCATGACCATATTATAGCACAAAATATTGATTTTATGGTATAATATTCTGCATTTCCAGTTAAAAATACATTATTTGTACAGTACCTAGTACTATCTCGTTCTCTCAGTGTATGGGCGAAGTGAAAAAAACATATCTCTGACTTTGACTTGATAATATGCACTGAGGTGGTTTATTTTCAGGTGAGAACCACCCACCAAAATTTTTGTGGGCAGTTTTCATCTCGAAATGAACCACTGCACCTTGTTGCATATCGTCGACATCCGCGAGGAGTTTTCTTTTTTCACTCCGCACTCTAATAAACGTACCTAAACCTACCTACGTCTTGCTTTCGCAATAGCCATAAGTACGACTTGATTTACTATAGTAGGTCTAGGTACCTACTGCTTACTCGAAGTCGAAACTGTACCTATCTCGATGTGGTAGCTGTAATCTAAACGTAGCTTCATAGTTATAGGTCGTTTAGTTACCCTACTACTCCTATACTTACGTTAGGGCATCAACACCATTGCGTCGAGTTCGAGTACATACATGTACGAAATGCGTGTATATGAAATTGACTCCGGCTTTGCGAGTCGCTTCCATCAGTTTCACAGTGGTCGATGGGTCGGTCGTCGGTCGCCTGCCGTGCTGCGCCACGCCACGCCGCCTCCTGTGACACGCGATCTCTAATTACGAATGGGATCTTTATTCGCTGTTGCTAGATACTACTCGTATACGTAGTATATATCGTTCCGCATTTCGTACGCGTACTACGTACTAAAAAGGGTAAATAGAAAAATAAAAACGTCAACCACGACCGTGACCATTGTAGGCACTTACGTAATATGCGAGCGCAATCGTAACATACGTATACCTACTTCGTTTTAGTGTAGGTACGAGTATAATATTCTGAAATAATTGCGAGACTTTGCCGGCTATATTTTGATGCTTGAAATAATCGTTCACCACGAAAAATCCAGCTCAAAGGCAGAGGCGAAGCGTAATGATTTTTTTAGGGGAGGGCGAAATGCCAACTTTTTCAATTTTTTCAACAGAATGCGGAATTTGCCAACTTGAAACTATCCTCGAAACTCAAAATTGTCAACTTTTTTAATGTCTGAGGGGGGAACGTCCCCCTGACACCCCCCCCCCCTATTCGCTCCGCCCCTGCTCAAAGGCCAAAGCCGAATCGTGCATTGTGATTCTTCTGACTCTTGAGTTAGTCGATTAGTTGATTCCAAAAAACGTTTGAGTCAATCCGCCTCTCCCAAAAAACTGAATTTATCGACACTAGGATTATTTTATCGATTAGTGATTTCACTTTCTTCTTGCACATACCACCCATCCTACTTATATTTACCTGGATATAATTTGCTATATCTAAGTTGCAAAGAATTGTGGTGTGTACAAATTATTGCACGTAGTATAGTTAGGTAGATATTTACTAGTACTGTACAGTATGAGTAGAAGGTAAGGTGCTTGGACACTACTACAGCGATGCCTTGCCATTTGCCATACCATGCTTTACGCGGACGCAACATCACGTCGGGTATAGATGTTGCGTTTCATTATGTTGCGGATATATCGCGAGCGTCCGTTGCGTCGCGTCGCATCGTCGCGCCATTAGCTTGTAACTGGTAAGTTGATTTCGCTGTAACCGGAAATGACTATGGCTGCTACGACTGCTAAGGTCTACGTATATATATATATGTTAAGGAAGACGATCAAAAACAGAAAACAACGAAACGATTACGAGTACGAGCACGGTCGAGTTCGAGGGCAGTCCAGCTGCCGCACTGTGCCGCACTATAGATGTAGCCTGTAGGTCTACTCTGTAGCTCTACGTCTAGGTCTACACGTACTACATTTACATTCTCGAAACTTATCAAATTTACAGGCATACTCTGTGTTACGCGTGTGTTACTGTAGTTGGGTGAAAAACCCCATGTCTCGTATACTTATGTCCGTTAGTCTCTCCCTAAAAAAAAAAAAATCACCAAAATTCGCAATTTCATAATTTCGAAGATCGTCCTTAATAACTGTATAATTATTTAGGCGGAGTGAGAAGTGAAAAAAACATACCTCAGATTTCGACCAAACCCACAGAGGTGGTGAACTTCGAGTTGAGAACCTCCAAGAAAATATTACCCTACCTATCAGGGGAACAGAGCTAGGAGCCCTCAAAATAGGGCACAGTATGTTCATTTTTTTTAAACGTGTTTTTTCACAATTTTCGGATAGTGGCACCATGGCGCACTATACTCTGAAAAAGTACAATACCTATTTGAGTTTCTACACCTCCCTGGACCATTGATTTTCAAAGTTGGACGACTTTTGGTCCTCGATAGACTGGTTGAAAAGTAGTAGATGCGGTTGAAAAATCGAAATTTTTAAATTATAAGAAAACGAAATAACATTTGCTTGGCACCAAAATTGGGCTTAAATGACTCCTATATATCAATGAGAAAAATTATAAATTGACAATAATTTTTCATTTCAGGGTTGTCAATTTGCGATTTCCTTGAAAAATTGATTTTTAATTTTTTACCTACCATAAAAAATTCGAAAACTTTGCTCAGCGAATCTATCATTTTTGCCCCACGCGCTACCGTGTGGAGTCATTGCATCAAGTTTGTGGCCACCTGATCAGTTAGAGCCTTATCGCGATTTTACTTTTCACACCTACGAACGGTGCGGTGTGTTGATGTGTCACGACCATAGATGGGCAGATCATCAAAAAAAAAAGATCAGATCAGATCACAGAATTTTCAAGCAGATCAGATCAAAAATCAGCTCATTAAAAAAATTTCCAGATCACAGATCGTGATATTTTTCAAAAAAGATCAATAAAATTTTTAAAAATCAAATTATTTAATAAATATAACAATAGGTAGGTATAATGCAAAATTTAATTTTAAAAATTGAAATAGATGATTCTTAATCTTATCTTCTGTAAAATTTAGTGCTGAATATTGAAATCGATCAAATTTTTTCTATAAAAAATAAAAATTTTCTTCAAAAATAAAAAATGAAAATCATGTTGAAAAAATGAAAAATGAAAAATTTGATGTTTTGAAATTTGAACTGATTTGTTTTCTAGATAATTAAAATTTCACGTTGATTTATTCAATATTGAAATTCATTGATATTGATACACGTAGTTATAATAATGGTATTTAATTTATTTTTGAATCATCTGTATTTTGGTTATCTGAAAGTTCTGATTCTGAAAGCAATTTTTTTACATTTTCAAATTTGGGACAGCAAACAACTGAACAACTGAGTGAGGTACTGAGCGTGAGCTGAAGTGCTGAACATCAAAATTCTGATAATTCGTTTAAAATACTAAGATAAAAAAGAAAAAACCATACGTTGAAGGTTGAACTTGAAGTTGGAAATGGAAAATGGCAATTGGCAACTTACCATACCTAAAGAACTCTGTTTTGTTGATTAATAGAAGTTTGTCACTTATAAACAAGTTTTTTCATTTTTTTTAAAAATGGTAAATTGCTCTTTTTTGTGATCTTTTTACTAAAAAAAAACCCAGATCAGATCACGGAATTTTTTAACCAGATCAGATCAAAGATCAGATCAAAATATTTTTTGGCAGATCAGATCAAAGATCGTGATCTTGATCTGATCTTTGATCTGTTTTTTCCTGATCTGCCCATCTATGGTCACGACACGTCACATCACTGATCACACCGCATACCTATAAATGTACAATTCACGTCCGCCAAATAAGAGAAGTATAGATAGCTCGATAGCTGCTTGCGTACTTGATTGTATTGGAAATGTACCAAGCTCGAGCGATTATGCGTGGAAATCACTATACTAGTAATAGTATACATAACTAGGTATATAGGTGGAAGTAGATACTTTTATTTAAAAGGGAACAAATTTCAGATCAAAAAAAATTTTGTGACGATACTCGACAGAATTTTAAAAATTTATTGTAGGTATTGGTGGTGAATGGTGATGGACGGAGCCTCAGAGAGAATGCACAGAGTGAGCTAGAATGAAAAGTGCGAGGGTAGTGCAAGATATAAGTTAAAAGTTGCATTCATTCTCTGCTTCCATCGAGCGAATTGAATTGATTCAGAACGCATTCTGAATTTGAATTTGCCCAACTTTGCCTATACCTAGGACGGCTAGGACCTACTTCGCACCATATATACGCTGCTTATTCGAGTCGCGAGTCAAGTAGGTATAGTGATTAGTAGGTATATGTAAGCGCGAGAATGCGTACTTGCGCGCTAGTGCCGCGCCGGTACTGGTAGTGGTGCTGTCAAAGTGAGTGTTGCCGGAGAGATAATAAGCGAGATAATGTAGACAGGTGAGGTTGAACTGGCAGATTTACTAGTTATAATGGCTGCCGCTGCCGCTGCCGCTGTCGCTGTCGCCGTCGCTTCCACCAACTCTTCTTTAGTGGGCTGATAGCGAGTGAGATGATTAGCAGGTAGCGAGTCTAGCTCTAGGTGTACGCGCGAGATACTCGTACCACAATCTCATCAACCTATAAGGCCACGACGTAGCCATCACCGTCGCCATCGCTATCGTCATGCCATGCCATCAGCGATGACTCGGCACTTCTTACATTCGACTACTCATCATCGTAGCCTGTAGGTTAGTTACCCATATCTTGATCTATACATTAGCCGTGGTGAGGGTGGTGGGAGTGGTAGTGGTGGCGGCGGCGGCGGCGATGATGATGATGATGATGATGATTAGATATCGCGATCATCCTTCAACTTCAAGTTTTATGTGACACGACGTAGGCTACGTAGGTACTTGTACTAGTATATAATTAAGAAGGAGGTAACAACTGGTTGCGCCTGCGCATACCTTCCTGCGCGTATTGTGCGTTGTTCGTAGTACCTATTTGTACTTACGTGGGCTTATTTAGGTGCTTAGTAGGTACGGTACTTAGCTTATTAACCTACCTATTTAATTTGGATTCCAAATTCCAGTTTGCATAGTCCTATCTAGTATGTGAAGTATGTTTTTCTGCGGAAATATGTAGATATGTACTTACTTATCGATGTACCTACCTACCTACCTACCTACCTACCTACTTACTTATTTCAAACGCGCGCGTAAACTTATTTAAGAACTCGCTAATGTGCATTTTTTTTACGAGAACGAAAGAAAAAAATATCTCGAATAATGGTTCTGAAAAATATATACTTGATCTAAAATATTTTTTTTTGAGTTACATAGAAATGAACACATTTCACGTCCATCGATTGTCCAAGAATATGCTTATAAGTATGCAACACCGATACTTCTGTGAAATTTTGCTCTCAAGTTGGTATCGTTTGATATAGGTACCAAACTGGGCAATACGCATTCGTTTTGTTTTGATCATTATTACCAATTCGCAAACAAGATGCCATTTCGGGGGAGAGGGAGATCACATATATTCTCCAACACCCGATATCAGATCAGATGTACTTGAACCAAACCCACTAATAGACTACCTACCCTATCATCCCAATGTATAGAAGCATAAACTACGCGCCTACTTGATTTATGTATACTACGCGTCAGTTTGAACTTTTAGGTGCATGTTGGTAGTATTGCATAACCGTATCGCCGTGTATCGGGTACGTGTAACGTGTAAGTTGAATTTTACGTATTGAACTATGGTGTCGTCGATAATAGGTTTTCGTCTAGGTACATGTGAATGTCGTAGTTATTTCCAAATACGAGTATGTAGCGTACATCTAGGTATAGATATACTTGCGTATAGAGTCCAGTGTAGGTGTACCACCATGTAAGCGTGTGTATGTATAGTTGCAACTTGCAGATAGGTTAAGTGAATTCGCTTCGTTGGAGCTATTATTCGCGGCTAATATAATTACGCTCGCTTTAAATTACCACGGCTCATTTTTACATTTTGTCGGTGCGACGCAGCGCAACTAACGCGAGGGAGTGCATCAGATTTGGCAAATTAAAGGCTTTTATTCCTAACGCGATATTATACCCTTCAATTTGGCGCTTTTACCGCCCGCGCGCTGCAATGCGCTGCTCTCTTCGACGGCGCGACCTGACAGAGCAAAGGGTTGTTCTATAGCTTGATCGGACTGCACTAGGTTGGGCTGGGCTGGGGTGTGTAAAGCGAGTACGAGCACGAGGAATACAGGTCGGTCGGTCGCTCCGTCGCTCCGTCGCTCGTTATTTACACTCAAATAACCTCATAAATGTATTACACGTACCTGTATAGTTATTAAGTAGGTATAGCTATTTTAGCTAAGTACTAGGAAAAATTGCTCAAGTTGGGTTGTGTTACGTAAAAGATCTCAATCTATACCTACATGTACAAGTTAATGGAGAAATTTTTCAACCTGACTCGTCTCCCAATTTAAAAAAAAATACAATGTTATATGTGAAATCGGAATTTTCTTAATAATTAGGCTTTATCCATTTTCTGTTAATTTTATTTTTCCTTGCCCTTTCAGTTTTTTAGATGAGCGTTATGTGTATCTAGAATATTTTGTTTCTTATGGGTTGCTTATTCACCAAGTGGATTTTCATATATCACTCGAGAAACATCCTATGTTATGTCATTTTGGCAAAATGAACGAGAGTGAACTTTCGTTCATTTACAAAATGAACTTGAACTCGATCTAGTTCAATTTTTATTTAGTCAATAAACTTGTATGATTTTGTTCATTTTTTTTTTTTTTTTTTTTTTTTTTTTCGCGAAATAAAATTGCCGATCTGTAGTATGGGTGAATTTGTATGTGGGCAGCAAACGTGTCGCGAGTACAAGAAAAACGAGCATTTTACAGTATTAGTGGGTGCGAACGCGTGGACTCGAGGTGAACCTGTGAAACGTGAAGTCGAAACAAGCTGCCTATTGACAAACACAAAATCGAATTCCACAATGTTTACATTTCAATCAAACACTCGACACGACTTTACTTTCGGGACTTGAAAAATTTTCTATTTGCCGCCGTCTTTGCTACCGCGCCATCGCTACTGTTCCTGCTGTTTTATTGACATTACTGACCCTTGTTTGCGACCAATGCGCCTTTTAATTACGAATAAAATGTACCGCTAGAGATATATCTATTCTTCGTCGCACCGAACCACATACACCACGCCACCCATGCAGCGTTTCTTCTTTGATTTGTCCCTATATTTTTCTTTTCGTTTTTTCCCTTTTCTGTTTCGTATTTCAGTGTCTCGCGCGTTTCGATGCCTTATGCCGTATACTGTATGCCGCATCATCGTACATATAGTACATGCGTGGACGGATTGTCCTAAGCGTTTGAAAGGGAACTTTTCCCTCCGCCGTGCCGTTCGAATTTTGGCATCGAACGCCAAACGAATAGCGAAAAAAATAGCTGTCTTTTTTGCAATTTTTTTAATAGCCGTTTGCAAAATTGACTCCCCCTCCCTTCCCGGGTAACAAGTTTTTTTTCTTCTTCAAAATCCTACAGAATACAAAATCGCCCATTCGTCTCTGGTAACGATATGACGTCTTCATCGTGCGTAAGCGCGTATTTTATCAATTTGCAAAATTACCCTTCCGAGTTGGGCCTAAACCTATATGGTAGCATACTTTTTACTTCGATAACACTCGAGTGAATAAGTACAAGTTATAGGTACATATTAGGTATAACTGCTTTGTGTACTTTACCTCTTACTTAGTATACTTGCGACTCGACTGATGAACTCGTTTTTTTTTTTTGTTTTTTTTTTTGTTTTTTTTTAAGTTAGTACCTATTGAATGCCGATGCCAATTTCATGTCACCGCGGTGACCGTACAAAAGTGACGTGAGTAAAGATTGTAGATGATGTAGATTTGATGCGAGGTACACGCAGTTACACACATACCATACCTAAAAATCGGCGAGAGAATGAAAGAGTAGATATTCTGACCCAGGCGCCAACCTTTCAGATTTTATAACACGCGGCTTCCGCTCATCGTCAAACCTTGTTACGGCTGGCTCAGGTATCAGGTATCCAACTATCCATCAATAAAATTGCAACCATGTCCGCCAACCACGGATCACTGGTCGAATAAATGATATGTGAGGTGTATGATGTGCTACAGAAGACGCGACATTAATTAGAACCACCTCGATAAAAGTGAGAAAAGCGTTTTCAAAAAATTAGTTAGTCTTTTTGGTATTTTTCGAACGCGATATTTTTAAATAAATACACAAAAGCTCGCGCTTTTTGATATTAATTTATCAATCCTTCTCTAATTAACATAAAAATGTTTTTATTTAGAACTATACGTTTGATACCGTTTTGTTTTTGTTTTGTTTTTTTGAAAGGGCGAAGACTGACTCATCATCTGACAGTGTTTTGCAATTCAATTTTGAACGTTGGATGTCAAGGTACGATTTACCTTAATCGTGATGATGATGAATGGATGACGATGATGCTGATGTTGTTGTTGATGATGATGAAGATGAAGATGAAGATGAAGATGAAGATGAAGATGAAGATGATGATGATGATATCTATATGTGCATGTAAGTTATTCCTAATATACGTACCTACTATACAGATACCTATACATATTAAGTACGTAATACATACGCGGCATTGTTGAAGTGAGTGTGTGTTATGTTTTTGTTAACAGAAAAAGACGAGATATGGTTTCACAGTGGCCTTATACATATAATGTGATTGTATTGTGTGTAGTTTGGCGGTGTTGACAGAATGTTTTCTTTTCTATCGTGAATGTGTACAATGCTACCATTTTACGCCTTATTTCGATCTGCTCGAAGTGACATTTTTCTGCTCAAATGAGTGCAACCTTCGAGCCCTTCCAAATCCTAAATGAATTGAAGTAAACAAACTGTCGCAAAGGTGTATAGGTGACATGCTTACATGTACGCTGATGCGATATAGCGTGGTATAGCGTATCTGTTAAATGTACCGACTTAGCGAAGTTACATGATATGTAAACTTAGATGAATTATGAATATTATACTTATAGTTTGGTAGCGGCAGGGATTAGCGACAGTCTGCGCTTCTGTACCTATTGAAAAAAAAAAATGTTTTGCTTACCTACGTTATAGTTTTGTAATGAGTACGAAGAAGTTCGGTAAAAAAATGACGAGATGAAATTTTGGAACAAATTACTGTATAAAAATAGAATGAGAACTGAAAATTTTGTAATCAGTACCAAATGTATGAACAAACGAAGTAATGAGTACGAAATATAAGTAAGTAGTGATTAGCAATTTTTTAGTTCTCATTCCATTTTTTCTCAGTAGCCAGCTCAGAACTTTTGTCTCGTCATTTTTGTAACAGACTTCTTCGTATACTCATTACAAAACAATTTTTTTTTGTCTCAGTGTATATAGTGTTACCTACTCTGTATAGGAGAGAGAGAGGATGTTCTGGACTCTTTAACGCGGTGTCGACTTTCAACTACGTCCTCAAAAAGTAAATTGAGCACAACTTCGAAAAATTCCTTCAAAATTGCGACTGATTCGTGCATTTTAGCGGGATATTTTTTTTTTTTTTTCAGCTGATACTGTATCAGTCGAGTAATTTAAAATTGTTATAAAAACTGACAATTTTGGCAAAACTTCACAACATCCCCAATGGTGTGATACTCCGGACAGTTGGTAGGTTTGTTATGGATATGTGAAAATAATGCCATTTCTAAAAGGCTAAAAGATGAAATGACAACTATTAAACTCTGGGGACATTCCTCCGTGTTTTCCTTTAAAATATAGAAATACTCACAAAAAAAAAGAAGGTATTTCTGAAGAAAAAAAAAATCGCCTACTCATTCAAAATTTTGAAAAATGTTACGAATAAAAATCAGCTAATTGAGAAAAGTTGAAAATTTGAAGAAATTGAAAACTGAGAAAAGGTGAAGTTAAATCAAAAATCACTTTCTATTTTGAAGCGATTTTCCAGTAAAATTAGTGGATCCAGGAGCGTAACCAGGAATCCAGGATTTTCTTTTGCGTTGGACTACAAATGTAGGTATCTTTATATGGAATCACTGAAAAAAATGGATTTTCAAAAACCATAATGAGTCTGGGTAAAACACAGTAATTTTAGGACACGTCGCCAATTTTAGAATCATTCCGGTGAAAAACAAAAAAGATTCAATTTTACTCTAGAATGCTTACTGCGAGTTCAACTGAATCATTTCTGTTTTTCACCGGAATGCGAATGATTCTAAAATTGGCGACGTGTCCTAATAATACTGTGTTATACCCAGACTCATTACGGTTTTTGAAAATCCATTTTTTTTAGTGAACCTACTTTGTACACTTATTACTTTGTCCGTACCAACTATACCTACCTCATTTAGTCATTTTTCTCAATAATAAATAATTATGAAATCAAAAATGAAATTAATTGAACAAGGTGTCTACCAGTCGCAAAAGTCGCGAAATTTGTCCCTCAAAACTATTCTGCTGTAGATAAACTTGAATTAAATTATAGCAGTAAAATATCCGAAAAAGGTCGCTATCTCGCTAAAAATTTCACGAATTTCATTTTTTGAAATCTGGTAGACACCTTGTTAAAGTGGCTACCTAAGGTACCTAAGTATTAAAAAAAAAAAAAAAAAAATTGAATAAAATCACAAACGAAAAAAAAATCTAACCATTATTTAAAATTAATATAGTGTTTTTAGGTAAAAGAATAATAAAGGAAAGTATAATTTGTACACGGCAGATTAAAAAAAAATCGAAGATGATTTGGGTAGGGCTCAAGCATGAATAAAGCCCCCCCCCCCCCCACCCCCCAACGGCTGCGCGCCTGACTATATCCAGCGAATACTCGAATAGCACTAATTCACGGTCATTATGAGAGCACTAACTAATTCTTTAAAGAAAATGTGTTTTCTTGTAAATTCAGTCTGTTTCAAACGTTTGAAAAAATCACGTGCTTAGCTACTTATTACTGATGGTTCTTGATTTCGACAGTCCGCAAAGAGATCGATTACCTAAAGGTATGCTTATCTTCATTCTCCTCACAGTCCCCAGTCCTCCGCGGCAAAAAATCCTGCCACAGATCGTTGATGGACCTAAATTCTGCACCAAAAAAGTTGTAGGTACACTGAAAAAAAAAAAAAAAAAAATGGATTTTCAAAAACTGTAATGGGTCCGGTAAAAGCACCGTATTTTTAGGACACGTCGTCAATCATTCCGGTGAAAAATAGAAAAGATTCAGTTCTATTCCTGAATGATTACAGAATAGAACTGAATCTTTTCTATTTTTCACTGGAATGATTCTAAAATTGACGACGTGTCCCAAAAATACGGTGTTTTTACCGGACCCATTACAATTTTTGAAAATCCATTTCTTTTTCAGTGTATATACTTAGACTTGAATTGAAGGAGAAAATTTGGAGAACAATCCCCTATGCCAGAATGTGAAAAAAAAAGGTGTTTTCTAACGCTCGCGGGGTCAGTAAAAATAGTAATTCTTGTAGGCAAAAAATATAAAAAAGATTAAGCAAATCCATGCGAATCTCAGTGACGGTCCTATGTTCGAGACTCCGCCCAGACGTTGCTATTTGAGCTGATGGCAGCGCATAACCCAACGACAAGTCAAAACATTCATTTAACACGCACCTAGGTATCGACGTTCCACTATACAAATTTTATTAAAATATATAATCGCGTATACCAACCTAAGTGTAATACCCACTATACCTATATAGGATATCAGCATGTACATCAATTCAAAACAGAGGCAAAAAAATTTGAAAGTTATATCAAACTGGTATAGGTATACTGAGAGAACGAGATAGTACTAGGTACTGTACAAATAATGTATTTTCAACTGGAAATGCAGTATAGTATAGCATAAAATCAATATTTTGTACTATAAAATGGTCATGGATCCTATAAAAGCAGTAATTTGGATCCTGTATGGAAGTACAGTAAAAAAAAAGAAGATAAAAATCACTATACTGTGCAGTATTTTTTACTATACAGTATAGTAAAAAGTGCTGCAAAATGCAGCAAAATAGTGTTTTTTACTATACTGTATAGTAAAAAATACTACCCAGTATAGTGATTTTTACTGTAAAAGTAAAGTAATTTGGATCCTGTATTTTACTATACTAATTTCTTTCAGTGTATATACTAAAACATGAATTATCCACCGCGTGCGCTGTGTTCTTCGAAAAAAGTTGGTTCTTGGTTCAAAAAAATTCAAAAAAAGCCAAAACAACCTGCTGCAGTCTCGCTTACCATATTATTTTATTATCGCTGGTGTGTCATATGCATAGCGGTTTTTTGTTTACCTTGCGCCTATACACAGCTATGCCTATGCGGCTATGCCAATACTGCAGTAATGCTCTGCTACTGTTTTGGCCCGACCCTGTTGGCTGTTGGCTGTTGGCGTGTGATGTGGTATGGTGTTAGGTAATCGGGAAGCCATTGCAAAGTTCTATAACCAATGCGCCAGCGTGAAGGGTGTGGCTACAGTCGCATGCGTAAAGCTTACATGTAATCAAAACCTAGCCATGAACCTAGCTGCTGCTTGCCACTTGCTACTACCTCTCTCCCTTTCGTTTTTTCTCTCCCAAATACCGCTTCTCCTTCTCGCGTCAAGTTTTTCAGCCTCCACCGACCAAGGCGCGGCGGCGTGTGCATCAACATTGTTTAGTCAGTTATTCACCTCGGCGAAGGATAGTACTGCGTTTGTTTTTCGCTTCGGTTTACGCACGATTTCGATTTTTATGTACCATTTTAGTTTATTTTGTTCCTTCCTTTTAGTTTTTATTTTTTTAATTTTTTTCGTTTGTTTTTGTTCTCGTCCAATCGCTCGTGCCCCCTTCTGATTTGATGATTGGAATCATTAATTCGTATGTCGATATCATTCTGTTATCCGTAATTTATTTGTCGTTGTCGTCGTGTTGGTGGAAGTGCAGTTGATAGTGGTATTTGTTATTGTGATTGTTATTGTTCTTCTATTAGGTATATACCTATTATCAGCATTGCGGTTTTTGAAAAAAAGAAAGGTACCCAGTACCCACCAGCAGATAGATAATATTGGATGTCACCTGCGTTGCGGTGTTAGTTCTGTTCGCGTTTCGCGTGTGCTTTTTTTACCTCGATTGGTACCTACCTGTACGTAGCCTATATGGTATGGTGCGTACAAAAGTGATCGCATTTGCAGTTTTTTATGGTGATTTTTGCTCGCGGTAAGCATTAGTGAGGCGTACGAAGCCGAAAGTATAGGTATCTATACTTACCGATTTATATTTAGTTCGTTTCGTTTTGTTTCGTTCACGTTTTATCTCGACGAGTTTCGTTGGTTTGCGTTTATGTTCGAGGAACATCCATCGGATAATTGTTGGAGGGCCTCCAGCGACGTCTGGGCCCCCTCCTGCTGGGCGCGTTGCTGCAGTCCAAAACCAGCCATCACGTTGGCTACCTCGGAGCACCATAGGCCGTTTGTGCCTTCGCTTGTACCAAATCATCCTCGCACATTGAGGATCTCGCCCATAAAAGCCGAGCTTCAAGATATGTCCGATCTTCCTCAAAGTAAGTTCAACCAATCGCATCTGTCTCATCTTGCCCTCTCATCTCCAGTATTCCAGACTATTGGGTATAGCTAGACTCTCCAGGTATCGGCAGGCCTGTTGAAAGGGGGGGGGGAGGGGTGAACCATGATCGATTTTCACCGAGCCCGGCTTTTTTTGAGGATTGGATTTCTTGAGGCAGTGACAGAAAATTCATACCTAACATTTGTTGCTCTACATTCAACTCTCACACAACCATGACTAAAAATAATGGCCCAAAATTTCTCTGGATGGGCCTGGGTAGTGGGTATGCACTGAAAGAAATTTAGTAGATAAGTATAGTAACTAACTAGATCCACATACATGGGTAGTATTGTAACTTTTTTATACTGCAAAATAGTATTTTTTTACTACAAATTTGTGCTGACCATGGCAATCAAGGATGGTCGCCATTTTGTTAGTAGGGCCAACTTTTTTTATGGGGAACATGGCTTCAAATGTTCCTAAGGATGTCCTCTTCAAGAAAAATCATGTTCAGGTGATTCCGCAGGGGATGCAACTCATCCATCTATACCATAATATGCCGGACTAAACTATTTTTTAATGAAATTTTTTTTTCTTCTTATGGCCCCTCTACATTTAAAAAAAATTATTTCCACTTGATTTTTTAGAATTTCCATTTGGCAACGCTGTGGACGGGAACGGTTCAGAAATGTCTACTTTACCTTAATAATTGTTCAGCTTTCTCAAAAATTTTCACTTTTTTTTTTTGTTGAAAATAATGATATAATACTTGATAATAATGAAATAAAAATTTATCTTACATGAGATCCCTATGCGCAATGCGCGAACGGGCTCGTGGATTATTATAAATTATAGCACAATAAGTAAATAGATAATATTGAACTTGACATACTTTTAATAATGTTAAAACAAAACTTTTTTTTATCAATAATAATGATTTATATTAAAAAAAAATTTAAATGAGCAATGAACTAAATACCTATTATCTATCATCGTTTTTAAGATAATGGTGCGCAAAGGGGAAACTGAAAAGATGAAAAGTAGGTAATGATTTTTTTTGTTTTTCAATAACAAGTAGATAAGATAGGTATGGATGTTTTTATCAATAATTGTTCACCAAAGTGTAATGAGATTGAATTGTTTTGACTTCTCAAAAGATGTATAGGTAAGGTATGTACTTATCTTTTCATATGAGGGCCTGAACATCTTACACACTTCTTATTCGTAACTGTAAACAAAAGTCGCGAATTCAAAAGTTGGTTGCGAAAGTCGCGAAAAAGTCACGAAACAAAATTGTTGCCCTCGCGAATAATCCAAAAATTATGGTATGTTTTCAAAATTTTTGCAAGAAATATCTTCTGTTTTTTCTTTTAAAAGTGCAATTTGTGTCATTCCGTTTCAGTCAGATTCTAACACTACGTATCATGAATTTTCTAAAAAAAATTATTCATGAGAACAATGAGAAATTTTTCTTTCAAGCTCCAATTTTTTTGAAAATTTGCCCACATGAATATTTTTCTAGTTTTCAATCCAATCGAAATCAATTTATTTTTAATTTGTGAAGAAATCGAATTATTTTATTTTCCATCCAAAAATACATTTTCCGCAATTTTTTTATGAAGGGGATTTGAAATCTGTCATTCTAAACTCAATGTTAGTGTGTCATCGTGCGGTGCGTTATGCTTTAAAAAACTATTGTCAAATGTCAATTTGTCACATATTACATTTGAAAAATTTGAAGAAAAGATAGTCTCATACCTCACCCCATTCAAAATAGCTTCGTCACATTTCTGTTTTTAAATGTAGAAAATAGAAATGAACTGGGAACCTCATAGCTCAGAAGTCAAAACAAAAAGAAAACTTTATAATTCTAAACGTTTTGAATGGTAGCATAAAAAATAACGTATGAAATCACCACCTGGAAATATTATTCCAAGCCCCCTCCCCCTCCCTCCGTCTGAAGCACAAATTTTGTTTTGTTGTAGATCCTAACGGAGGCATTCTGCTTTTAAATTAACTACCCCAATACTCATAAAAAATTGTATGGAGAAGTTAGTGTAGAATTCTTGGATTCAAATTATGTTATAAGAGAAAAATGTCACGAAAAAAGTCGCAAATTTCAATTTTTAAAATTTGGTAGATACCTTGAAATAATACCTAAAGTATGCTGGTATCACAACCCCTCTCCCCCAATTATAAACAATTTCTATTATACTTACTTTTGAGTTGGCATAGTATAGGTACCTTTTTTTTTTTTTTTTTTTTTTCTTTTTTTTTTTAAATAATACTCAGACCCAGCGGTAACTCACTTGGATGACCTCACCAAGGGGAGGTTCAAACCCTAGGAATTCTCCGCAGGGAATTTATCATCATAGTATTAACTAATTTTGACACACCGATACCAACGGTTTATACGGTGTGTTGAATTTTTGTGTTCCAGAAATAGACGTTTTAACAGAACCTAACAATTTCTTTAATAGCCAAAGTAGTAATTTTAAAGAGAAGGTGATTATTTACATGTTTATTATATTTATTGTTTAAAAGTAACTGTCAGCCAAAGAATATGCCAAAGAGTATCCGAAGTTAATATTTAGGATCTTTATATGCTTTTACGATGACCAAATTTTCAAGTGGTGCAAATGCTCACATTTGTGATTTTAATGAAATTTTTTACTTAGTGAGCTCAATATTTTTGCACATTTCGGGATTTTTCACGTGGTGCAATGCATGCACCCATGTGGTGCATGTGCACGAGTGCACCTGTGCAAACGCCGGTCGTGACCAAAATCCAACACGAAATTGGGTTAGGTGAGGTTTGGATGACGTAAAAAAAACTTGGAAATTTTTTGAAAAATTTGATTAGGTAGGTATACATTACACATTTTGTCAAACATTCTGAAACTTGGAATTTTTTTTAGAAATTTTATGTTTTTCAGACATTTTATAGAATATTCTGAAACTTGAATCTTTTTCTAATTTTCAGTATTTTGTTCAACTTTTTAATTACCATAATTATTTCAATGAAAATTTTACTTCATAATTTTAGAATTGATGACTTTTAGACATTTTGTCACAGAGTAAAAGCATAATTATACTATGTTTCATACGTTCAAACGTAGTGTGGAACGGGCCAATCAGGGTCCAGGGGGGCGAATTGTGTTTTGGTATTTTGGTTTAATGAACTACTACACTATGTTAAGTATAGGTGCTATATGGTAACGCACATTAGCAGAAGTATAGACACAGCACCTTGCATCTTGCACCTGACTTTCTGATATACCTATACACCTCCGATCTGTACTTGAGTCAGGGCGAGGGCTAGGGTAGAAGATGAATTGAAAATAATATGATAATGTCGATGCTTTTCGATGTGCAGCCGCCCGCGCACCTGCATATTAGGTGACAGTAAGAAGTACTTGGTTGATCCGCATGAAGGGAAACCGCCAGTGTACATATATTTGCTAGTATGGTAATACTTATTACATTGGTATGATGTAAATATAAATATACTTATAACGGAAAAATTTGGCATTATGCAGAAGCAGAATTATTGGGTTGAAAAGCACCTGTACCTAATTTCGAATCATTCTCATTTTTGAATTCACAATATCATTGAAGACCTGAAGAAAACTGCCTTAAGGTGAGCTCATAATAGGAAATTTCTGAAGCGTGGGTTGGAAATGAAAGTTGGGATTTTTTCTACGTTTCATTTCCTCATAATACCTATAGGTATATGAAAACCATATTTTTGTGAATTTATTTTTTTTTTTATCAATTTGTGAAATGTGCCTTCTTCAAATGCACACTAATTCAGTTTGGTCATACGTAATAAATGCAGATACCTATATGCTACTTTGTTATTCCATGGAATGTTGAAAAATTAAAAAAAGTAATTAACTGTATAAGGCACTTAAGACGGTATTAGATTTTTCGTATTTACCAATAATACTCTAGTGGACATAAGGCATGGGCATAGACAACATGGACACTCCTTATTCAATTTTAAAGTGAGCCCTCTCGCACTGTATGAAATTGAGAAAAACAATTATGACCCTCCTTTAAATTTTACAATAGATATCTACATGTGTGACCCGGCATGAAAAAAAGGACCTAATACGTATTTTACAAATTTTTCAAGAGAGCAAAAATAAACTTTGAGAATGAATATCTTTGGAACAAATGGACCGATTTTTTTAGATTTTGGGTAAATAGTTACTGGATATCAGTGAAATAGTTTCCAATATTATTTTTAAAATTTTGTGCAAAAATTTTTTTTATAATGGGTGTGGGAAATTTGACCAAATTCAGTGTTGCCAAAAAGAGGGAAAAAATTGTGTGATAAGCAAATTTTTGAAGCTTACCGAAAACAAATATCAGATCGATTTTTCGCTAAATTATGAACATTTTGCGTCATAAGTGGTCATAAAACGAAAAAAACATTAAAAAACAAAAATTATTAGATTTCAAGTAAAATTATTTTGATCAGTGATGATTCTGAAAATTGATCGAAAATTCTCAGAAGTAGAATTTTTAAGTTTAAAATCACGTAATTCAAGCATCAGCTCCGGGGGAAGCGATTTTGAAACAAATTAGGGATATATTTTTACACATTTTTATTCAAATTCTTGAAAAATAGCTACATTGCCTACTAGGTCCCTTTTGTCGTGCCGATTGGAAATATTGATTTTTTCGAAATTTTGAATGGCTTAGATGATAGACCTCGGTTCGTAGAGCTCAAAACACAAAAAAAGTGAAAATCGGTTTCTTACCTACTAAGTCCCTTTTGTTATGCCGGGTCACATGTTTTGAACACAATCAAATAATATTTACATATCTGCAAAACTAGATAGATACTTTTTTTAAATTAAAAAGTCGGGAAAATAATTTCGTTTGAAATTTTTAAATAGATCAACAAAAGCAAAATATAAAAATAGAATAATGTAGATACATAATATCATTCTACATTCCTACTTTTGTTGTGTGTATTTTCATTTGATTTTCTGAATAGGGGAGAAAAAGTGAAATGATTTTTTTAAAAATTGAAATATAGATAGGCAGATATGCACGATTACATTAGTCAACAACCAATTCGTATACCTGCGATCAAAATGTGGATGATCGATAGTTTAGGTATACCTACCTTGAAACAAAATCCGATTTTTGTTTTCCTTTTCATTTGCTTTTGTGGTTATAGGATTCGTTCAATGTTGCGAAAATGGCTGTTTTTAGACTTTTTCTAAATATTGCTTTACAAACAAAAACGATGGCAAATTTGGAATTTACCAACGTTTTTGCGTAAACTTCAAAAACAGCTTTTCAAATATCAAATTTTGAAGTACCTTGCGAATACGTTTTATTATCACGCTTTTATTAACTTGGTATGGATTTAGAGGACACCGGTGCCAAGATATTTTACATAACATTGCTGAAATTGGGTGTTTTCGAGGCCACTGAATTCAATTTCTGTACTCAAATTCACATTCGGCCACAGAATGGTACTCTGAGAGAGGTTCAGTTTTGACAATTTCGAAATTTACAATGTTGGTATAAAAATGTGGGTTTTCGAAGTTTCTGAATTCAAATTGCTCCTAAGGGGTCAGTTTATTTTAATTAAAAAAAAAAAAAAAAAAAATCAAAAACAACGTTTTCGACATAAAGGGATTTTGCAAAACTCCGAGGCCTCAGGGGCAGATGCAGTTTTATTTTGAAAAACTGAAAAAATTATGAAAATATATAGTTTTAGGTGATTAAGAAAAAGTCCAGCTATTTCACTTCTCCAATTTTAAAAATTTGTAAAATAACGGACACCCTAATATATCTATAGGTATTAAAAATCGCCGATTGCTTATTGCATTGCTGTAATGCATAATATTGCTATATAAGTGAATGCCTGTAGGTATAGGTTTAATTTAAGGCTGTGTTCAATTCGCAGTTTTCTCTATCCCTATAGCGATAGACGATATTCGGTATATAAAAATTTTTATTTTCTAAATGGCAGAGGCACCGCTTGAAATTTATTTTTGGGGGTGTGCCAATTTGCCGATTTCTCAAAAATTCTCGGTGCCCCAGCAAGTGTCAAAATTAAAAAAACAAAAAAACAAACAAACAAACAAAAGCAAAATAAAAAAATTGTTTTTGGTTTGGTTCGGTTCGGTTTCTTTCTAATTTGAATAATTTTGTTTCATATAATCATTTATAGGGAATAAAAGTTGTGCATGACGTCACAGTCACGTGGCGTAAAGTAGAGAATGGGGATAAAAATGAGAACTAACCTTTTTTTTTTTTTTTTTTTTTTTTTTTTTCGATGTAAGTATATAATTTAAAACAATGAATTTTAGAGAAAAGTTTGTATAGGAAAGATTTTGTAGCCGTGGAAATTTCCTATATGAAAAGCGTTTTTTGGGAATGGCAAGCGTGTTTATTTACCAAAATATTATAATAACTTGGATTGTCTTATCAAGTTATGTGTGTATTTTCATTGTTTTTACCTAATAACACGAAAATTGGAAGTTTTACAAAAAATTTACTGGATAAATTTTTTCTAAGTATAAAATAACTTATTCGTATATAAAAACATTTAAATTTAGTTCTGTGTAAACAGAGATATCTATTGAGAAAACAAAATTGTACTTTCTTCAAATACTCGTCAATCGTCAAGTATTTTAACGAATCTTCACATTTTGTTTCCTCAAATCTTTATTCTGGAAATTTTAGTTTTATAGATATTTCATTTTGAAATTGAAGAAACATAAAAAAGCCTCTGCAAAACATCAACACTCCGGGAATAAAGTTTCGAGGAAACAAAATTTAAGAATTTCGCCCTCTTTCGAAAGATACATAATATATCAATTTTTATCATACAGTTAATTAAAATTGAGTTATTTGTGCAAAGTTGATCAGAACATCAGAAGTATGTTAAAAAAGTAATTGAACCTACTATACTCACGTACAGAGTACACCAAATTAAAATATTTCCAAACGAATGAAAAACTTATTCAGTTTTCTAGAAAAAATATCTCTAGCACATTTTCAGTAGATATAAATTTTCAAGAAAATGTGGATTCAGGAGAAAAAAGTATGTTTTGGCTTTGGCATTATGATTCATGTCTTTCGGAGAATTTTTTTGTGAAAAATCATTAGATTTTTTAGTAGGTAGAAATAAATTTTTAAAAAATGTAGTTGGGCCAGAAGAAAAAAATTTTCATTAAAAAATAGTGGAGTCGAGAGAGGAAAAAATTATTTTTCCATCAATTAGGTATACCTTTTAGTGAATTTTTTGTGGAAAAGTAGTACCTACTACCTATCTACAGTTAAAGAAAAAATAAGCTAAAAATTGGTTTTTTCCGCTTTTACCTCGTAAGCCACCTTGGCAGGTCCTATGCGACGTATATTATGCACCATTATGGCTATTAAGGTCAAAAAATTATTATTTTTATTTTTTCAATCAAGTACGTACGTAGATAGGTAGGTAGGTAGGTAGGTACAGAAAAATAAGTGAAAAAACACTGTATCGAAGTACCTACACGATGCCATACTCCATATACACGTTATACGCCATATGACACGACATGTAGGCCTACATTCGCGTCAAATATAGGTAAGTGAATGCGTGTTCAGTGCTCACCTGAATACGGTTTACGGTACCAAAATGAATAAATGAACGCGAATACGAGTAAAAAAAAAAGAAAGAAGATAATGACTTAAATAATAAACGACTGCGATAAAAATAATTTTAAAAAGAAAAAAAAACTGTCCGTTCAAATTATCAGCGAGTGAATTTACGAGTTTAAAAGCATTAAATTAGCCATATATTTTAAAACAATACGAGTAAGTACATATTTAACGCGCGTTATACGCGTAATCGTAATAATTAGCAAGTTGGCAGTAAGTGCGCGTCGCGCCGCACCGCGCCTCCCCCGCATTCAGCCATGCTGCTTGGAGTTTTATCGTTTTGTATGTCTTATTTATACCTGTATAGATAGGAGAAGTACGAATATCCTACTTATTTATCGTACACGTACCTATAATAATTATGCTGCAGCTCGGGTGTATAAGTAGTAGATATACATGAGGTACGTAGACGTATGCATATTTTATGCAGTATACGCCCGTTACTGTAGATAGATAGATAGATAGGTATGTAGGTAGGTAGGTAGGTAGGTAGTATAGGTGCAGCAAGTACCTGCTCGTATACCTAAAACTCGAGATGCACAATTTTGGTAAAGTAGCTAGCTACCTGCAATGCTAGAGATGATTTTTACTGTTCATACCTAATAGCTATAGGTACATTTGCGCCAAGAAATTTTTTTCAATCAGGACTTCAGGAGATTTCAATCTGCATGATACATACTCGAACTACTAAGATGCTGTGATTCCAAGTGCAGCATGACAGCATGAGTCAAATTCAGCTGAAATCTTAGCACACTGAAACACATTGCTCAGGCCTCGTCAGCTGATTCTTTGCCTTCAGTCTCTAAACTTCAATGCTGGGCTTATAGGTACTGCAACGATTTTGAAAATTCTGAGAGAACGAAGGCAAGGAAAAAACTGACGACACCCCTGAGCAATGTGTTTCAGTGTGCAAAGAGTGGAGTTGATTTTGACGTAGGTATGCATGCTGCTAATAATTGGACAATTTTCAGACTGGAGGGCTCGGCATACACATTTTTGCGCATACTCCTACATTGAAAATACATTAGAATAAACTCGAGAAAGCTGCTGATGTGCTTATCAAGTACTCGTGATTCCTTTGATAGAGCAAATTTTCCATGTAAGGTGTTATCAATTCTGTCTCATGGAATAGTGTTACCACAGGACAAAATGAATGCCCTGGAGACTGGTAGCTCATGACTGAGGGTGTGAAGTAATTTTGTTTTGGCTCAAATGATATATCTAGCTACTTTTCTTATTTGGCGCTTACGAAATGTTTTTGTTGGCGCAAATGTTGATTGTAAAAATTACCATAAGAGAATGAAAAAACAATGGGTACTGGAAAAGTTTGGAAAGGCCTACAATGGCAATGGCGCAGATATAATACCAATACCTGTACATAACTGACCTTACTTACTTTTGGGACTGATCCCTGCTCTCAGTTTTTTATGTACCTACATTTTCAGTCGGTTTGCCTTCTGAGGGGCTAATAGGGGTATTTAGTCTAGTATATGGGGCTGTGGCCCGAGACCCGGATCTTAAAGTGAATATTTCTATCCTTTATTTTTCTCTTCGTCTCTTTCCACCTCCGACCGTCCCCCGCCGTCAGTGTACCCGCTATTCATTTTTTTTTTTTTTCATTTTTCAAATTGAACGGTGTGACCCGAAAAATTGGAGAGAGGATACCGGTACGCGAAGTAAATGAACTGACGAGCGAAAAAAATTAAAACAACAGCGGCAACATCGACAATAAAAACCAGGAGGATTTTGAACGACCGGAAATCATAACCTAGGTATGGGTTTAGGTAAAGGTATATGTACTCCTACTCGCGTCTTGTCTCAAAGGTATACGCATACGAGTACATTTATACCTATACGACGCGACAGTTTGGACTATTGAAGAATGAGTCGAAAAAAGGAACAAGTGTGACCTGCGAACACTTCCTTCGACTCGGAGTCTGGGTATTAAGTATAAGTGTATAGGTAAAGGTATACTCGTTGTCTCGTGTATCGAGATCGACGCGATGGAGTAAACGACCGAAAATGCGTAGGTGAGAGGACGGGAACGTAAATGCGAACACGAACGTATTTTACGATTAAGCAGTTCATTAATAGAATAGATACGTAGTGTGTTGTGTTACGCTGTGTAGCGTAGTGTAGCTGTAGGTAAGATAGGGGTAGCTAATTGGCGTCATCTCGTTGATTTGTCTGTCGTCTGACGGTTGTCGACTGTCTGCTGTAACCAGCTCGCAACATCTCCGACGCGAATGGTAACCCTCGTCCTCGTCCTCCTCCTCCTCGTCCTCCTCCTCCTCCACCTCCTTAGTAGTACCTACGAGTATAGTATGTACTACCTGTGTGCTGTGTTATGCTATGCTGTGCTGTGCTGTGCTGTGCTGGCGACGAGGACGGTGTCTGTTTCTGTTTTATGTGTATGTTTAATATCTACCAATCTAGTCCGGTCCTGCGGTCCACTCATTTGCTTCTTATCCAGTTCCACATCCAGCATATACGAGTACTTTCATAGACACCACCGTTATAGTGTACTACCTTTCGTTATGCTCGCAGTTCTGTAGCGTCAAGTGTTTCTACATAGGGCATACGTAGACGTTCGAGCGATGTGCGTATACTTGTACGTAATACGTATGCATCGACTTACTTACCTCTACCTCTACATGCAAGGCCAGCTAGAAATGCATGAAGGGGGAAAACATTCATGTGGCGTATAGATTCGGTCTATTAGGTATACATCCAGCACCTTTGATTTTTCAAAAAAAGAAAATCCGCTTCTATTTGAAATTCAACTGTTTGAGGCTCGAACGAAGCTTATGCACGCCTTATTAAGGGGCCACAATAACGTTTTTTAATAATGCTCACCTAAGAACCGCCGAGCGGTTATCAAAGAAAAAGTACGCTGGGTAAATCAATATTTTTCGAAAAAGATTGGCTGATATGGTTCGGCTCGTCTTGAGGAGTGAAATAATTGCAGAAAAAGTACTTAGAAGAGT